>WNWK01001425.1:257500-265000 GCA_009830355.1 Cherax destructor
CTCTTTAAGGAAAGTTTGCAGATTTTGTCTCTCGAGCCTGTACTCTATTTCCGGTCGTCATTGCCCTTCCCTGATTTTCATAACTTTACATTTGCTGGGGTTAAACTCTAACAGCCACTTGTCAGACCAGTCCTGCAGCTTGTACAGATATATTTGTTGTCTTTCTTGCTCTACTGTTGTTTGTAATTTTTTAATTAGCGTCACATTGCCTTAAAAAGCGATACATCTGTGTATGTATGTGTGTGCGCGCGCGCGTGTGTGTGTGTGTGTTCATTATCACTGTGTGTGTGGTCATTATCATTATTTACTAACACCCACCATACTTTTCTTCTCTTATTATGTGCTATCCGTTTGGAAATATTGAATCAGTTATTGTTAAATTATTACAAATGTGTGTGTGTGTGTGTGTGTGTGCACAGGACCCTCACTGGTACAAGTTATCAAAGTATCATGAAGGTATACCAGGTTACCTCTTCCCCCTGAGCAATGACAGGGGCGAGTGTGAAGGTATACCAGGTTACCTCTTCCCCCTGAGCAATGACAGGGGCGAGTGTGAAGGTATACCAGGTTACCTCTTCCCCCTGAGCAATGACAGGGGCGAGTGTGTATCCACGGACTCTCCCAGCAATCATTCTCACACAACCCCCACAGTTTTTCAACTGTGTGGGTGTGGAAGCCATGAAACAATCATTAAGGCTTGTCCAGCACACTAGTTCACTCCCACACACATACAGATAACTCCCATAGCCCTTTAACTGCCTCCCACACCCACACAAATCATTCCAACACCCACACAACTCACCCCCACACCCACACAACTCACTCCCACACCCACACAACTCACTCCCACACCCATAAATCATTCCAACACTCACACAACTCACTCCCACACCCATACAACTCACTCCCACACCCACACAACTCACTCCCACACCCACACAACTTTTACAGTGGTCACTCCACATGATACAATAGAATGAGAGAACACAGTGAACATATTGTGCAATGGAAGTCAGTGATGGAGATGATGTGATGTGATAGTCACGTCATGTGACAGTCATGTCATGTGGCACTCATGACATGTGACAGTCATGTCATGTGAGAGTCATGTCATGTGGCAGTCATGTCATGTGGCAGTCATGTCATGTGGCAGTCATGTCATGTGGCAGTCATGTCATGTGGCAGTCATGTCATGTGGCAGTCATGTCATGTAGTCTCTGTTGATTCAGTAAAGTATTGGATTACTTTAGACATATGCACGACACAAGTGTTGCAGTAAGTTGCAGACCCAGACACTCGTGCAACATTGGTCAATCTTTACTGAGAGAACGTTACGTCAGGGAGTGGCTTCTTCAGTCCAATGAAGAGAAGAACGATGGAAGATGAGGAGAATGTAATCAATCTCTCAGGCTGGACTAGAGATGACCCCATCTCCACCCCACTGGTAAGCCAACCCATTTCAGTGGATAAGCCTCTCTCTCTCTCTCTCTCTCTCTCTCTCTCTCTCTCTCTCTCTCTCTCTCTCTCTCTCAGCCCTGGGGGGAGGGGTTACGCCCATTTTAAAAACAATTAAACCAGAGGGTTATATACCCGCTATATTATATAACAAATCAATGTCACTTTCATTGCGAATTTTGCCTCCTAAAAAAACCCTCTGTATAAGCATTGTTATTGTGAGAACTGTTTTATAAGTATTTTCAATAATAACAACAACAATAATAATATCAATAATAATATTATTGATATTATAATAATAATAATAATATTATTATTATTATTATTATTATTATTATTATTATAATATTACTAATATTATTATTATTGGTATATATATATATATATATATATATATATATATATATATATATATATATATATATATATATATATATATTTGTAGCTTATATAAACCACCAGGTCAACCCACCCTCCCTGGCTTACTGGCATAAGGCATAACCCCTAACCCACCCACATAAAATTTCGCCTTTTCCCAAAATTCCTCGACATATGCCCCCCCCCTCAAAAAAAACTGGAGTAAATAAAAAACCGCCCACATCATCTCGGGTTTCAAGACCCACCAAAAAAAAAAAATCCGGATGCGTAAAACAACTGAGGATAAAACTGCGCATTACAGTTTTATCCTCCCAGAGGAAATTTGTCGCCAGAAAAAATATAACGAAATCCAAAACTGTTGTTGTTAATTATATATACTATATATATATATATATATATATATATATATATATATATATATATATATATATATATATATATATATATATATATATATATATATATATATATATATATATATATATATATATATATATATAAGTTTCTCCTTTTACATTTAGTAATGTATACAGGAGAAGGGGTTACTAGCCCCTTGCTCCCGGCATTTTAATCGCCTCTTACGACACGCATGGCTTACGGAGGAAGAATTATGTTCCACTACCCCATGGATATATATATATATATATATATATATATATATATATATATATATATATATATATATATATATATATATATATATATATAAGCTTCTTATATAAAGCTTCACATTTAAGGTTTTAAAGCTGTATAACCCCTGTGGTTTAGCGCTTCTTTTTTATTATAATAATAATTAAGGTTTTAAAAATGAACTTTCTTACATAAAGCTTTATATTTAAAGCTTTACATATAAGTTCCTTATATAAAGATTCTTATATATAGCTTTATATATAACGTTTATTATATAAAGCTTTTTATACAAAGCTTCTTATACAAAACTTAATATATGGAGCAGAGAGAGGCGAGTGTTGACTCCATTAATAACTGAGGTGGGTACAGTAATGGAGGGAGATGTTACTGGAGGTAGGGAGGGAGGGAAGGAGGGAGGGAAGGAGGCAGGCAGGGAGGCAGGCAGGGAGGCAGGCAGGGAGGCAGTCCGGAAGGGAGGCAGGGAGGGAGGCAGAGAGAGAAGGAGGGAGTTAAGGAGGTAGGAAAGGTGTGATTGTGGGGATGTTGGGGAGGGGAGGATTGTGGGTGGAGGGGAGAGAGGAATTGGGGTGGAGGGAGGGAATTATTTTGTTCATTGGTGAGTGTATACCTGGAGTATACCTGGAGGCTGGTTCGGGGGACAACGCCCCCGCGGCCCTGTCCATGACCAGGCCTAGTGGTGGATCAGGGCCTGATCAACCAGGCTGTTGCTGCTGGCCACACGTAAACCGACGTAGGAACCACAGCCTAATCAGTTACTGGTCAGGTACTGACTTTAAGTGCCTGTCCAGTGCCTTCTTGAAGACAGCCAGGGGTCTATTGGTAATCCCCCTTATGTATGCTGGGGGACAAAATTAACCTAAGTTGCGGGAAATGCTCTGCATAACAAGGGACTTTCTATATAGTAGTATGTCATTGATGTCAGCTATGGTCTGTATAAGTTGCATCATATAATCATAGAAATAAAGATTATTATTATTATTATTATTATTATTATTTTTATTATAAATTATGGGAGGAAGAATAGCTCCATATCCCTGGATCCAGAGCCCTTCACCAGCACGTTCACCCCTCTCAAAGCCACATATTTATAATAGATGGAGAAAAAGGTTCCGCATTGCTCGTCTCTTTTGTTTCTTTGATGTCAAGAGCGCATTTCTATATTTTTTTTCACACTCTCGTGTCAAGTGCAAGGCTAATTGTCTAATGTAATTTAGGGGAGCGAGAATATAATGAATTTTTCAGAAAGTAATTACGGTTTCGTTGTATATATGTAAGAGGTGTTGATTAAGAGTACTCAGCTATTTGTGGTTGCAGGGGTCGAGTCACAGCTCCTGGCCCCGCCTCTTCGCTGTCCTCTACTGGGTCTCTGCTCTCTCTGCTCCATGAGCTTTATCATACCTTGTCTTAAAACTATGTATGGTTCCCGCCTCCACTATATCGTTCGCTAGACTATTCCACTTCCTAACTACTCTATGGCTGAAGAAGTGCTTCCTAACATCCCTTTGACTCATCTGAGTCTTCAGCTTCCAGTTGTGTCCCCTTGTTTCTGTGTTCCCTCTCTGGAACATCCTGTCACTGTCTACCTTGTCGATTCCCTGCAGTATTTTGTATGTCGTTATCATGTCTCCTCTAACCCTTCTGTCCTCCAGTGTTGTTAGTGTGTGTGTGTGTGTGTGTGTACTCATCTATTTGTGGTTGCAGGGGTCGAGTCATAGCTCCTGGCCCCGCCTCTTCACTGATTGCTACTAGGTCCTCTCTCTTCCTGCTCCATGATCTTTATCAAACCTCGTCTTAAAACTATGTATGGTTCCTGCCTCCACTACGTCACTTTTTAGGCTATTCCACTTCCTGACAACTCTATGACTGAAGAAATACTTCCTAACATCCCTTTGACTCATAGGAGTCTTCAACTTCCAACTGTGACCTCTTGTTTCTGTGTCCCCTCTCTGGAACATCTTGTCTCTGTCCACCTTATCTATTCCTCGCATTATTTTATATGTCGTTATCATGTCTCCCCTAACCCTCCTGTCCTCTAGTGTCGTCAGGCCGATTTCCCTTAACCTTTCTTCGTAGGACAATCCCCTTAGCTCTGGGACTAGTCTTGTTGCAAACCTTTGCACTTTCTCTAATTTCCCAACCTGCTTGACCAGGTGTGGGTTCCAAACTGGTGCTGCATACTCCAGTATGGGCCTGACGTATATGGTATACAGAGTCTTGAATGATTCCTTAGTGAGGTATTGGAACGCTATTCTTAGGTTTGCCAGCCGCCCGTATGCTGCAGCAGTTATCTGATTGATGTGTGCCTCAGGAGATGTGCTCGGTATTATACTCACCCCAAGATCTTTTTCCTTGAGTGAGGTTTGCAGTCTTTGGCCACCTAGATTATACTCTGTCTGCGGTCTTCTTTGCCCTTCCCCGATCTTCATGACTTTACATTTGGCAGCGTTAAATTCTTGGAGCCAGTTACTGGACCGGGCTTGTAGCCTGTCCAGGTCTCTTTGTAGTCCTGCCTGATCCTCAACTGATTTAATTCTTCTCATTAACGTCACATCATCTGCAAACAGGTACACTTCTGAGTCTATCCCTTCCGTTATGTCATTCACATATACCAAAAACAGTACAGGTCCTAGGACTGACCCTTGTGGAACCCCACTCGTCACAGGTGCCCACTCTGACACCTCGTCACGTACCATGACTCGTTGTTGCTTCCCTGTCAGATATTCTCTGATCCATTTCAGTGCCTTTCCTGTTACGTGTGCCTGATCCTCTAGCTTTTGCATTAAGCTCTTGTGAGGAACTGTGTCAAACGCCTCCTTGCAGTCCAAGAAAATGCAGTCTATCCACCCCTCTCTTTCGTGTCTTACTTCTGTTACCTTGTCATAAAACTCCAGTAGGTTTGTGACACAGGATTTTCCTTCCCTGAAACCGTGCTGGTTGTCGTTTATAAGCTTGTGTCTTTCTAGGTGCTCCACCACTCTCCTCCTGATGATCTTCTCTATGACTTTGCATACTATACACGTCAATGACACAGACACGAGGCATTAAACTACAGACCTGTCTCCTTTCTTAGAAATGTGTGCATGTGTGTATGTACTCACCTAATTGTGGTTGCAGGGGTCGAGACTCAGCTCCTGGCCCCGCCTCTTCGCTGTCCGCTACTGTGTCTCTGCTCTCCCTGCTCCATGAGCTTTATCATACCTTGTCTTAAAACTATGTATGGTTCCCGCCTCCACTATATCGTTCGCTCTAACTACTCTATGGCTGAAGAAGTGCTTCCTAACATCCCTTTGACTCATCTGAGTCTTCAGCTTCCAGTTGTGTCCCCTTGTTTCTGTGTTCCCTCTCTGGAACATCCTGTCACTATCTACCTTGTCGATTCCCTGCAGTATTTTGTATGTCGTTATCATGTCTCCTCTAACCCTTCTGTCCTCCAGTGTTGTTAGTCCTATTTCCCTCAACCTTTCTTCATAGGACAGACCCCCGAGTTGTGGAACTAGTCTTGTCGCAAACCTTTGCACTTTCTCTAATTTCTTGACGTGCTTGACCAGTGTGTGTTTGTATGTGTGTATGTGTGTGTGTGTATGTGTGTGTATGTGTGTGTGTGTATGTGTGTGTGTATGTATGTGTGTGTATGTATATGTGGTTGCAGGGGTCGAGACTCAGCTCCTGGCCCCGCCTCTTCACTGTGTGAGTGTATGTATATGTATGTGTGAGTGTGAGTGTGTGTCTGTGTGTCTGTGGGCATCTATGTGTACTCACATAATTGTACTCACCTAATTGTGGTTGCAGGGGTCGAGACTCAGCTCCTGGCCCCGCCTCTTCGCTGTCCGCTACTGGGTCTCTGCTCTCCCTGCTCCATGAGCTTTATCATACCCTGTCTTAAAACTATATCTTTCTCTAGACTATTCCACACACACACACACACATAAGGATATTAATTCTAGTTAGTCTTGAGGTCCAGATAGTAGATGGGATTTGGAGTGTTGAGGGGGTGAGGAATTAGTGGCATTGGGAAGTTATGTGTGTGTGTGTGTGTGTGTGTGTGTGTGTGTACTCACCTAGTTGTGGTTGCAGGGGTCGAGTCACAGTGTGTGGGCGTGTGTTGCGTGTTAACGTAGTCAGTGTTGAGAGAGGCTTAACATTGTAAGAAACTCAACCCTGGTGAATGCTCCTCACTGACCACAGCTGCGACCTTCACAAACCATTCACTGGGAAAGGAGCAAGGTGCGTGAGGTGAAGGATAGAGGGAGGGAGGGAGGGAGGGAAGGAAGGATAGAGGAGGTAGGGAGGGAGGGAAGGAACGATAGAGGTAGGAGGAATGGAAAGAGGGGAAAAGAGAGAAACAGTAGACAGAGAGGGAAAAGAGGTGGAAAGAGAGAGGCATAAAAACAAGAAAGCGAGGTAAATATTCCCGTATTTACAAGAAAACGCGGGAAATATTTCCGTATTTACAAGAAAACGCGGGAACTACCCCAGTATTTGCTATAAAACGCGGGAACTACCCCAGTATTTGCTATAAAACGCGGGAACTACCCCAGTATTTGCTATAAAACGGGGTAACTATCTTTCAAAGTTTTCAATCTAATCATTACAGGTTTCAGAGAAGCGGTTTCTTTCTCGTATATATGCTAAGCTGTCAGGAGGAGAAGGCTATGGACACCATCATGATGTGTAGCCAGGCAGGGTAATTTATTCTTGTTTTTGAGAGTCCGGCTGTGTCCCATCCTGGGTCGAGGTGGTGACGATACTTGGAGAGCAAGAAGAAACACCTTCACCGTTGCTCAGGCAGTCACTGTCTTGCTATGATGTGTGTTGGTATTGTAATGTTATGGTTCAGTTGTACTACTACCACTGCCACTACGACTACTATTATTACTACTAGTACTACTAGTGAGCATCTACTATCTGGACCTCAAGACTAACTAGAATTAATATCCTTATGTTGAAAATAAACAAAATCTGGAGGGAGGGAGGGTGGGAGGGAGGGATAGCGAGAGGGAGGGAGGGGTGATGGCG
>WNWK01001425.1:270000-283236 GCA_009830355.1 Cherax destructor
GACCACCACACCTGTCAGAGAGATGACCACCACACCTGTCTGAGAGACGACCACCACACCTGTCAGAGAGACGACCACCACACCTGTCAGAGAGACGACCACCACACCTGTCAGAGAGACGACCACCACACCTGTCAGAGAGACGACCACCACACCTGTCAGAGAGACGACCACCACACCTGTCAGAGAGACGACCACCACACCTGTCAGAGAGATGACCACCACACCTGTCAAAGAGAAGACCACATCACCTGTCAGAGAGACGACCACTACACCTGTCAGTGGGTTGTCTACCACACCTGTCAATGGGTTGTCCACCATACCTGTCAGTGGGGCGTCAGAGAGAACGGTACCCCAGTCTCTCATAAGCCCAGCCTCCTCTACCTCAACAATCACATAGAAACAGCCACAGGCGGGGTCAGGAGCTATGACTTGACCCCTGCAACCACAATTAGGTGAGTACACAAGTCATCACATAGAAACAACAATACACAAGTCATCACATGGAAACTAACACCCCAAATTCATCAACAAAATCACCAAATTGTGGCCTACACATCCCCCAAAAAAGTTTGGAACCAATCTGATGAGACATTCTTTAGTTATCAGCAAGAAAACTTTGAATCCGATCGGCTAAGGCATTCTCAAGTTATCAGCGATAAACTTAGTGAATGAGAAAGCATGCATAACATATATATATATATATATATATATATATATATATATATATATATATATATATATATATATATATATTGTGTGTGTGTGTGTGTGTGTGTGTGTGTGTGTGTGTGTGTGTGTGTGTGTGTGTGTTGTGTGTGTGTATGTGTGTGTGAAACGGAAAGAGTGGATAGGGAAGAAGGAGAGTGGATAGGGAAGAAGGAGAGTGGATAGGGTTAGGAAGGATAAGGGATATAGAATGAGAATTGGTTGTAACATTCGGCGGATTGTCTCTCATTCCCTGGGGAATGAGAGACAATCAGATTGTATGTAATGAAAGGAAGTATAGCTGAAAATGAGGAACTCCCCTTATGGTAGAGAGAGAGAGAGAGAGAGAGAGAGAGAGAGAGAGAGAGAGAGAGAATAGGTACGGTGTTAGCACTAGACATGAGCTCTTACAACCATCCCGGGACATATTACAAGCTTAATAACTACACAACACTACTAGTTACGACCAATTACTGTCTCACTACGTCACTAACCACAAGACAGACCTAACTCCCACTCGTGTACTCCCGTCTACATAACCTTGCTCACCACCACTGTACCGTACACACACACACACATGTACACACAGGACAGGAGAGATAGGGGGGACATGATAACGACATATAAGATACTGAGAGGAATTGACAAGGTGGACAGAGACAGAATGTTCCAGAGATGGGACACAGCAACAAGGGGACACAGTTGGAAGTTGAAGACTCAGATGAATCACAGAGATGTTAGGAAGTATTTCTTCAGTCACAGAATGGTTGGGAAGTGGAATAGTTTGGGAAGCGATGTAGTGGAGGCAGGATCCATACATAGCTTTAAGAAGAGGTATGATAAAGCTCATGTCGCAGGGAGAGTGACCCAGTAGCGGCCAGTGAAGAGGCGGGGCCAGGAGCTGTGACTCGACCCCTGCAACCACAACTAGGTGAGTACAAGTAGGTGAGTACACTGATCCCTGTACTCCTGTCTACATAACCTTGCTCACGACCACTGTACCGTACACACACACACATCCATGTACACACTGATCTATGTACTCCTGTCTACGTAACTTTAATCACGAACACTGCACTGTACACATATCCACGTACACACATGTCCATGTACGTGAAGGCCACAAGCGTTATTCTTCATCTAAGTACTGTGTAAATCGGTGGTCGTGTGTCCATGTCGTGACAGTGAATCATGTCACTCTCGTGTTGCTAGGTTATAGGGTCACAGGACGGTGTGCGCCGTACTGAACCCACCACACACCTCACAGGTGGCTTGATTTGGTATCCCAGGTATCCCTCTGGTTCGCCTGTCCTTGGTTGTTATTGTGCGTATGTATGCTCCTGGTTGTTGTTTGTGCCCCTGGCTGTTGTTTGTGTGTCCTTAGCTGTTGTCTGTGTGTTCCTGGCTTCCCCTAGCGTCTCTAACGGCATTGTCAAAGTCACTGTATACCTGGAGAGGGTTCCGGGGGTCAACGCCCCCGCGGCCCGGTCTGTGACCAGGCCTCGTGGTGGATCCGGACCGGATCAAGCAGGTTGTTACTGCTGACCGAATGTAAATCAACGTACGAACCACAGCTCGGCTGATCAGGTACTGACTTTAGGTGCCTGTCCAGCACCTTCTTGAAGAAGCCAGGGGTCTACTGGTAATCCCCCTTATGTATGCTGGGAGGCAGCTGAACAGTCTTTGGCCCCTGACACTTATTATGTTGTCTCTCAGTGTACTCGTGGCGCCCCTGCTTTTCATTGTGGGAATGTTGCATCTCCTGCCGAGTCTTTTGCTTACATAGGGAGTGATTTTCGTGTGGAAGTTTGGTACTAATCCCTCTAGGATTTTTCACATGTATATTATCATGTATTTTTCTCGCCTGCGTTCTAGGGAGTACAGGTCAAGGGACTTCAACTGTTCCCAGTAATTTATCATACTTATACGTGCCGTGAAAGTTCTCTGTATATTCTCCGGGTCTGTAATTTCACCTGCCTTGAAAGTGGTCGTTAGTGTACAGCAATATAATATCTCATACAATATACACGAAGATGTGTGTATTTCTCATTGAATAGACACGGAGAGGGATGTATCTCTCAGTGTATATGTAGTGAGAAATATATGTCACTTGGTGTATGAATATACACAGAAAGGTGGGAACCTCTCAGTGTATATACATTTTGGTGATTGATTTAATAAGAATATAATACAATTACTGCTTCATTAGTAAATAATTTTGATCCATGCTGTCCATGCCGCCGTAGTATCCTGTACGTCGTGATCATATCCCCGCCCCACCCTATTGTTATTCACGTTTCCAGTGGTTTTTAGGCCTGGTTCTTGCATTATTTCCGCGTTACTTCTCTCAGCTCAAGATGTGTGTATGTGTGTGTGTGTACTCACCTTTTTGTGGTTGCAGGGGTCGAGACTCAGCTCCTGGCTGTGTGTGTGTGTGTGTGTGTGTGTGTGTGTGTGTGTGTGTGTGTGTGTGTGTGTGTGTGTGTAGAGTATCGTTCTTAATATTTCCTCTAGGCTGCCCACCACTCTCAGAATATTAAATTTTCGAAATTTCATTCGCCTTCTTCCCACATAATCTTCTACAATAAACAACTTAATCCAACAACACAATGTATATATAAATATTAATACCAAACAATATATTGCGTTACTTTTGGTAAAAAAAACAGAGGAAATATGATACATTTTGAAACTCATTAAGTTACCATGGGAGAGAGAAAGTGTTTAGATGGTAATGAATGTTATTAGTCACAAAGAAATATTTACATACATAATCCCTGGGAGTGTCCACTGCACTGGCGTTAATACATAACTTACTAAGATAATTTACATTAAAAGTGGTAATAGTTTTTGTGTGGTGCTATTATCTTTCCTTGGCTTTATTTTTTTGCAGTGGGAGTTTTTTTTTTTTTGGGTATTATTGTGGGAATAAAGGTTCTTTGCTGGGGGTGTTTACGGGGTTGTGATGGGACTGTGTATAGCAGTGTATATACACTGAGAGGTGTATGTCTCTCAGTGTATATACACTGAGAGGTGTATGTCTTTCAGTGTATATACACTGAGAGGTGTGTGTCTCTCAGTGTATACACAAACCTCACCTAACCTCACCTCACCTCACCTAACTACTGAGAACGTCTAGGACGCTGAGCCGTATTCTAGGTTATCACGAGGCTAGGAAGCTAGCTAGGACAAAGGCTAGGATAGAGAGCTGAGGATAGGAATCAATTCGTTATATCAAGAAAATATAGCTGTATGGACTGAAAGGATAGATTAGAAAGACTCGCTCTTGCTAGAGGATCATCGCCAGGGGATAGAGAATAGTCAGGACTTTACCCAGCTGCTGGGAGGAGAGGATAGTTCACAGTGACTGTGTAGAGGATAGTTCACAGTGACTGTGTAGAGGATAGTTCACAGTGACTGTGTAGAGGATAGTTCACAGTGACTGTGTAGAGGATAGTTCACAGTGACTGTGTAGAGGATAGTTCACAGTGACTGTGTAGAGGATAGTTCACAGTGACTGTGTAGAGGATAGTTCACAGTGACTGTGTAGAGGATAGTTCACAGTGACTGTGTAGAGGATAGTTCACAGTGACTGTGTAGAGGATAGTTCACAGTGACTGTGTAGAGGATAGTTCACAGTGACTGTGTAGAGGATAGTTCAGAGTGACTGTGTAGAGGATAGTTCACAGTGACTGTGTAGAGGATAGTTCACAGTGACTGTGTACTGTGAAAGATCCAGCTCCTTCACGCACTCTTACAACTTTATAACACAACTTTATAAGTGAGCTTTATAAGGGAACTTTACAAGAGGACTTTATAAGGGAACTTTACAAGAGGACTTTATAAGGGAACTTTACAAGAGGACTTTATAAGGGAACTTTACAATAGGACTTTATAAGGGAACTTTACAAGAGGACTTTATAAGGGAACTTTACAAGAGGACTTTATAAGGGAACTTTACAATAGGACTTTATAAGGGAACTTTACAAGAGGACTTTATAAGGGAACTTTACAAGAGGACTTTATAAGGGAACTTTACAAGAGGACTTTATAAGGGAACTTTACAATAGGACTTTATAAGGAACTTTACAAGAGGACTTTATAAGGGAACTTTACAATAGGACTTTATAAGGGAACTTTACAAGAGGACTTTATAAGGGAACTTTACAAGAGGACTTTATAAGGGAACTTTACAAGAGGACTTTATAAGGGAACTTTACAATAGGACTTTATAAGGGAACTTTACAAGAGGACTTTATAAGGGAACTTTACAAGAGGACTTTATAAGAGGAAAGTGAGACTCTCAATAAACAGACCGCAGTTTGATAGATATGTATGTACTCACCTAATTGTACTCACCTAATTGTGGTTGCAGGGGTCAAGTCACAGCTCCTGGCCCCGACTCTTCACTGGCCGCTCCTTCTTCCACCTCCCCTGCTCCATGAGCTTTATCATACCTCTTCTTAAAACTATGTATGGATCCTGCCGCCAATACAGCACTGTGTGTGTATTTGCACCACCAGTCCTCATACCGAATTTGGTCATTTAATTACATGGATTAAAATATATAAACAGCCATATATGGGTCAGTAACTGTGATGGAGGATGTGGAGGTTACCTGTACACCTCTGACAAGACGTTGACAGTACGTGTGAGGTAAATACCTCGTTTAATGGCACCAGTTACGATGGATAGACAGTACTTAATATTGAATGTTGCTTGTGCCAAGACTACTGCTGCTACTACTATTACTACTACTAGTACTACTATTATTGCTACTATTACTACTACTGCTATTACTACTACTACTACTACTACTATTAATACTACTACTATCACTACTACTAGTACTATTATTATTGCTACTATTAATACTACTGCTATTACTACTTCTGCTACTACCACTATTATTACTACTACTACTACTAACAATAATACTATTACTACTACTGCTAATAAATACTGTAAAATTGTATACTGTAAATCTATACTCGTGCAAATTTCAACGTTTCCTGGTCTCTTCAGGCAGCGCGCTGCCAGACGTGTCACGCGTGTGTTTGTTGTGTATGTCTGGCAAGTTAAATATAACCCAATCTAACATAACCCAACCTAACCTAACCCAACCTAACCTAACTTAACCCAACCCAACCTAATTTAACCCAACCTAACCTAACTTAACCAACCTAACCTAACCTAACCCAACCTAACCTAACCTAACCCAACCTAACCTAAGCTAAATTAACATAACCTAACCTAATTCAACTTAACCTCATCTAACCTAACTTCATCTAACCTAACTTCACCTCACCTAACCTTACCTAACCTTAGGATAGGTTGCGAAGTGCCAGCAACGTCTGTGATATTACCACCATCCTGGTGGATATTACCACCATCCTGGTGGATATTACCACCATCCTGGTGGATATTACCACCATCCTGGTGGATATTACCACCATCCTGGTGGATATTACCACCATCCTGGTGGATATTACCACCATCCTGGTGTATAATACCACCATCCTGGTGGATATTACCACCATCCTGGTGGATATTACCACCATCCTGGTGGATATTACCACCATCCTGGTGTATAATACCACCATCCTGGTGGATATTACCACCATCCTGGTGGATATTACCACCATCCTGGTAGATATTACCACCATCCTGGTGGATATTACCACCATCCTGGTGGATATTACCACCATCCTGTGGATATTACCACAATCCTGCTGGTAATATCCACCAATACACCAGCTTAGTTGTAATTCTATATACGTATTTCCTTTACTAGAGAGAAAAAAATCCACGTTCCCTATATTTTAATAATAATAATTATATATATATATATATATATATATATATATATATATATATATATATATATATATATATATATATATATATATACACTTAACAATTCTCAAACGGGAGAACTTATTTACAGACATTATCTCTCAGTCCTCAGCAGGATTCGAACCTGCACACTCTGCATCAAAGTCAGTATACAAACACACACTGTCATTCATGCACTCTATAATAGGCTTACTTACCCCAAGCCTGGCTGGAGAGAGTTACGACGCCCACTGCAAGGAGGAGGAGGCTGAGGGCAGCGCGGGCCATGACTGCCTCACGTGTCGCAGACTGGAGAACTGTGCCGGGACGCGACGCTACTAGCTGCCTGGGCGACACTGAGACTCTGTCACCTCCTCACTCCCTGGGCACGACTCTTCACTCTTTTGGGATGATGGGCAGGATTTTTAAACACTAGGTTTAAGGGGTAAAGAGAGTAGAGTGACTCTTTGATCAAGTCGTTGATGCTTGTGCTTTGAAGAGTCAGGAATTTTTTTTTTTTTTTGGGTTGGCTTTGTGTTATGACCGCCTCAGGGTTTTTGATCTCGGGTGGACCTATGTGAAGTGACTTGTGTCTTTGAAAGACACTGTCTTGATGCTGTGAGGTGGGTTGTCTGGGGTGGAGAGTGAGAGAGAGAGATGTGCCTGAGTGTCTTGTGCTTGTGATGGGTCCTAGGATACCCCTGGCAGCCAAATGCGATTACCAGGGAAGTCTCTCTTGCTTTATAAACGCCCGTGTTCACCTGTTCCACCCCCCGTCTCACCTACATGGCACCCGCTGCCTAGATCAATGAGAATTCCGCAACTTTTCGCTCACACCTCTTCACTAACATCACATTAACATTTCTAAACCCCCTCTCTGCTTAACGATAATTCCCAGTTATCATCACTCTTTTCAACTAATTCTGCGCCCTTGTAATTCTCGACTCGTTTAAAGACTCGAGGAGGGAAGCATTTCGGCTGGTCCAAACACAGCGAATCAAAACACAGGGAAAGAAAAAAATGTGTGTTCCTGGAGAACTTGCCAGCCCAGGTCGTTCTGTGATTGGTGCGACCTCAACGATGATTGGTCATCCGCCAACCACTGAGCAGTGACGTCACGGTGCCGTAACCAATGACAAACGAGAACGCGAAACAACATACATGAACTGGCACGTCACTTATTGCGCGCACCAATCACCTGTAGCATATATATATATATATATATATATATATATATATATATATATATATATATATATATATTATTCTTAAGAATTTTAATATCAAAGTTGTATTTAAAATCTTGATACAGTAAAAAGACTTTGATAAAAAATTTCAAAATGCTGACGGATGTGTCTATAAGATTCCTGTAAAATATGGATAAAGTTTATTATGGTCAAACTGGTAAAGTCTTGAACTAAGATTAAACAACACTGTCAGCAGGTATCATAGTCAACACTGTCAGCAGGTATCATAGTCAACACTGTCAGCAGGTATCATAGTCGACACTGTCAGCAGGTATCATAGTCAACACTGTCAGCAGGTATCATAGTCGACACTGTCAGCAGGTATCATAGTCAACACTGTCAGCAGGTATCATAGTCAACACTGTCGGCAGGTATCACAGTCGACACTGTCAGCAGGTATCATAGTCGACACTGTCAGCAGGTATCACAGTCGACACTGTCAGGTATCACAGTCGACACTGTCAGCAGGTATCATAGTCGACACTGTCAGCAGGTATCATAGTCGACACTGTCAGCAGGTATCACAGTCGACACTGTCAGCAGGTATCACAGTCGACACTGTCAGCAGATATCATAGTCGACACTGTCAGCAGGTATCATAGTCGACACTGTCAGCAGGTATCATAGTCGACACTGTCAGCAGGTATCACAGTCGACACTGTCAGCAGGTATCATAGTCGACACTGTCAGCAGGTATCATAGTCGACACTGTCAGCAGGTATCACAGTCGACACTGTCAGCAGGTGTCGAGGTCTACACAGCATCCTTCCCTCTTCTTCAAGATGTAACCCCACACTTCTTCCTGACCTGAGAGGTCACACCTCAACCTCAAATGAATATACGACATCACCTCTCTCTCTCTCTCTCTCTCTCTCTCTCTCTCTCTCTCTCTCTCTCTCTCTCTCTCTTTATCAATGTGTTTCTGCAACATACATGCTGCCACTATACATCATCTTCCTATTGATCAAGTTGCTACTAGGTGAAACGTGTTCACTTCAAGATACCCAGATGTTTTGCCCGTCTAATTCCTCACCTGACATAGTAATGAACATATTCAACATTCATCCATGGCGTTATTCACTCTTTATTCACTCAACAGTTGTCTGTTTATTTTAATTTAGTAATGAGTGCGTAGACATATATTGTTATACATCCTGGTGTGTAGGGCTTCAGCGAGTGCGCTACCAGTCGAGCATCAGGACACCTCTTATGCAAGGCACTTCGGAGTAGATGCTACTGCCAGAGTTGCACTGAAGGACCCCAGCATCCATTCTCACAGAAATAGGTTAGGAGTAATGTTGACCTGACACCCGGAGATGTAGGTACCGGCAACTGTGTTCCAACATGGGCCAGTACATTCACCTGAGGACGACCCATGTTAGGAGTCGAAATAGGAAGGCAAATGTTATCGGTCTAACTAGAAACATATCTCACCTGAAGAGGGTCTCTTCTTAGACCGAAATATACTCACGCACACACACACACACACACATACACACACAAGGAATCGTTCAAGACACTGTACACCGTGTACGTCAGGTCCATACTAGAGTATGCAGCACCAGTCTGGAACCCACACCTGGTCAAGCACGTCAAGAAATTAGAGAAAGTGCAAAGGTTTGCGACAAGACTAGTTCCACAGCTCAGGGGTCTGTCCTATGAAGAAAGGTTGAGGGAAATAGGACTAACAACACTGGAGGACAGAAGGGTTAGAGGAGACATGATAACGACATACAAAATACTGCAAGGAATCGACAAGGTAGATAGTGACAGGATGTTCCAGAGAGGGAACACAGAAACAAAGGGACACAACTGGAAGCTGAAGACTCAGATGAGTCAAAGGGATGTTAGGAATCACTTCTTCAGCCATAGAGTAGTTAGGAAGTGGAATAGTCTAGCGAACGATATAGTGGAGGCGGGAACCATACATAGTTTTAAGACAAGGTATGATAAAGCTCATGGAGCAGGGAGAGCAGAGACCCAGTAGCGGACAGCAAAGAGGCGGGGCCAGGAGCTGAGTCTCGACCCCTGCAACCACAATTAGGTGAGTACAATTAGGTGAGTACACACACACACACACACACACACACACACACACACACACACACGCACACACACACACACACACGTCCCTGTTTGCAGATGATGTGAAGTTGATGAGAAGAATTCAATCGGACGAGGACCAGGCAGAACTACAAAGGGATCTGGACAGGCTGCAAGCCTGGTCCAGCAATTAGCTCCTGAGTTTAACCCCACCAAGTGCAAAGTCATGAAGATTAGGAAGGGCAAAGAAGACCGCAGACGGAGTACAGCTAGGGGCCAGAGACTACAAACCTCAATCAAGGAAAAAGATCTTGGGGTGAGTATAACACCAGGCACATCTCCTGAGGCGCACATCAACCAAATAACTGCTGCAGCATACGGGCGCCTAGCAAACCTAAGAACAGCATTCCGACATCTTAATAAAGAATCGTTCAGGACCCTGTACACTGTGTACGTTAGGCCCATACTGAATATGCAGCACCAGTTTGGAACCCACATCTATCCAAGCACGTAAAGAAACTAGAGAAAGGGCAAAGGTTTGCAACAAGACTAGTCCGGAGCTAAGGGGTATGTCCTACGAGGAGAGGTTAAGGGAAATCGACCTAACGACACTGGAGGACAGGAGAGATAGGGGGACATGATAACGACATATAAAATACTGAGAGGAATTGACAAGGTGGACAGAGACAGAATGTTCCAGAGATGGGACACAGCAACAAGGGGACACAGTTGGAAGTTGAAGACTCAGATGAATCACAGGGATGTTAGGAAGTATTTCTTCAGTCACAGAGTGGTCAGGAAGTGAAATAGTTTGGGAAGCGATGTAGTGGAGGCAGGTTCACTACATAGCTTTAAGAAGAGGTATGATAAAGCTCATGGCGCAGGGTGAGTGACCCAGTAGCGGCCAGTGAAGAGGCGGGGCCAGGAGCTATGACTCGACCCCTGCAACAACAACTAGGTGAGTACACACACAAACACACACAAATACGCACACACACACACACACACACACACACACACACACACACACATATATATATATATATATATATAATATATATATATATATATATATATATATATATATATATATATATATATATATATATAATTGAAGTTTAACTCTACTTTCCTGGATCAAGAGCCTTTTAGGAGCATTAAGACATCCTTCAAGTGAGTTTATTCTTGTAGCTGCTGAAAAAATATATACGAAAGTTTTCAACGGGAAAAGTAATGAAAATAAAAAATACGAGAACAAATACCCATGTCGGTAATTTTCTGCTGACTATTGTTAGTAAAGTTTTATGTAAGTGAAAGTTGAGAGGTGTGAGGCTTCTTATTGCAGGGGAAGCACAGGTGAAGCACTGGTGAAACACTGGTGAAGCACTGGTGAAGCACTGGTGAAGCAATGGTGAAGCACTGATGAAGCACTGGTGAAGCAATGGTGAAGCAATGGTGAAGCACTGGTGAAGCACTGGTGAAGCACAGGTGAAGCACAGGTGAAGCACTGGTGAAACACAGGTGAAGCAATGGTGAAGCACTGGTGAAGCACTGGTGAAGCACTGGTGAAGCACAGGTGAAGCACTGGTGAAACACTGGTGAAGCACTGGTGAAGCACAGGTGAAGCACTGGTGAAACACAGGTGAAGCAATGGTGAAGCACTGGTGAAGCAATGGTGAAGCACTGGTGAAGCACTGGTGAAGCACTGGTGAAGCAATGGTAAAGCACTGGTGAAGCAATAATGAAGCACTGGTGAAGCAATGGTGAAGCACTGGTGAAGCACTAGTGAAGCAATGGTGAAGCACTGGTGAAGCACTGAAGCACTGGTGAAGCACTGGTGAAGCACTGGTGAAACACTGGTGAAACACAGGTGAAGCACTGGTGAAGCACTGGTGAAGCACTAATGAAGCAATGGTGAAGCACTGGTGAAGCACTGAAGCACTGGTGAAGCACTGGTGAGCACTGGTGAACACTGGTGAAACACAGGTGAAGCACTGGTGAAGCACTGGTGGAAGCACTTGTGAAGCAATGGTGAAGCACTGGTGAAGCACTGGTGAAGCACTGGTGAAACACTGGTGAAGCACTGGTGAAGCACTGGTGAAGCAATGGTGAAGCACTGGTGAAGCACTGGTGAAGCACTGGTGAAGCACTGGTGAAGCAATGGTGAAGCACTGGTGAAGCACTGAAGCACTGGTGAAGCACTGGTGAAGCACTGGTGAAACACTGGTGAAACACAGGTGAAGCACTGGTGAAGCACTGGTGAAGCACTGGTGAAGCACTGGTGAAGCACTGGTGAAGCACTGGTGAAACACTGGTGAAGCACTGGTGAAGCACTGGTGAAACACTGGTGAAACACAGGTGAAGCACAGGTGAAGCACTGGTGAAACACAGGTGAAGCACTGGTGAAACACAGGTGAAGCACAGGTGAAGCACTGGTGAAACACAGGTGAAGCACTGGTGAAGCACTGGTGAAGCACTGGTGAAACACAGGTGAAGCACAGGTGAAGCACTGGTGAAACACAGGTGAAGCACTGGTGAAACACAGGTGAAGCACAGGTGAAGCACTGGTGAAACACAGGTGAAGCACTGGTGAAGCACTGGTGAAGCACTGGTGAAGCACTGGTGAAACACTGGTGAAGCACTAGTGAAGCACTGGTGAAGCACTGGTGAAACACTGGTGAAACACAGGTGAAGCACAGGTGAAGCACTGGTGAAACACAGGTGAAACACTGGTGAAACACAGGTGAAGCACAGGTGAAGCACTGGTGAAACACAGGTGAAGCACTGGTGAAACACAGGTGAAGCACTGGCGAAGGTTATCAAGGAGAATTTTTTAATATAGAGTGCGGTTGGGTTAAAAGGTGAGTTAAGTGGGTGGTTATAAGTGGTGGTAGTAGTGGTTGTGGTGGTCATTGGTGGTAGTGGTTGGTTGTGATGGTTGTTATTGTTGGTTGTGATGGTGATGACAGTGGGTGTTATTTTTTTTTTTAGGATAACTGACGTAAAGTAACATTTATTAAGGGATTCAGGGAAACTGGTTGGCTGGACTAAAGTCCTGTAGGTGGGAAGTACAGTACCTGCACTCTGAAGGATGAATGAGGATGTTACAGTCCTGGAGGTGGGAAGTACAGTGCCTGCACTCTGAAGGATGAATGAGGATGTTACAGTCCTGGAGGTGGGAAATACAGTGCTTACACTCTGAAGGATGGGTGAGGAAGTTACAGTCCTTGAGGTGGGAAGTACAGTGCCTGCACTCTGAAGGATAGGTGAGGATGTTACAGTCCTGAGGTGGGAAGTACAGTGCCTGCACTCTGAAGGATGAATGAGGATGTTACAGTCCTGGAGGTGGGAAGTACAGTGCCTGCACTCTGAAGGATGAGTGAGGATGTTACAGTCTTGGAGG
>WNWK01001426.1:0-52019 GCA_009830355.1 Cherax destructor
AACATTTCACTAAAGCAGTCAAATGGTGACTAATGATAGTTTCCCCCTAAACAGTAAAAATGCCATATGGTTTTTTTCTATCCGTGGATGCTTTTTTCTCTTTACATGCAAAACTTTCCACCTTATCTTTATTTTTTGCCTTGGTGGCATGATAATGGGTTGTTTTATGGATGGGGACAACCAAACCCCTAAATAAAAAACAGACATTTGATGTAAACTGTATGTGAAAACCCAAATAGCATTTCGAGGATGGGCGGATTCCATATTGCAACATACACAGACACATCTGGAAAATTCCTAACTCCTACACAAAATATCACTATACAGATGAAAGGGATCAAATCATGTTCCTGGAGTATACCTGGAGGGGGTTTTTGGGGGGTCAACGCCTCTGGGCCCCGGTTTGTAACCAGGCCTCATGGGGGATCAGGGCCTGATAAATAGTTTGTTACTTCTGGATGTCGCAAACCGACATATGAACCCAAGCCCAGTCCCTTCTTGAAGACAGCCGGGGGCCCATTGGTATCCCCCATGTATGTGGGGGCAGTTGAACAGTTTTGGGGCCCCCTAACCTTTTGTGTTGTCTCTTAGTGTACTCGTGGCACCTGTTTTTCTTTGGGGGGAATGTTGCATCCCCTGTCAAGTCTTTTTGCTTTGTGGGAGTGATTTTTTGTGGGTTTGGAAAACTAGTCTCCAAGTTCTCCAATTTTCATTCAGCCCTTTTTATGACCCCGTGGTTTGGGCCTTCTTTTTTTTTTAAAATGATCTGGCATCTATACTCCTGTCTAAAATTTTTGTCATCGCTTGTGTTGATGACTTTGCTATGCTTTGGGCTGACTGTCACCTCATTGCAGTTTCCCCATGTTTCCAATTGGGCCACCGCCATGGGTTTAAATTTTTGTGTAAACTCACCAATTACTTTCATTGACGTTCAGTGGTCTCTGATCATCCCTTTACCTATATGGCTCGTTCCCAGAATGTGATATGGTCAGGTTTCTCGGCCCTTTGACTGTCGTTTTCCCGGGAAACCTCACCCAAACCCCTCTGAAAGGGAACTTGTCGAAGGCTGAACCTCCTTAAAACCTCGCTCACCCTTTTATGGGGGGGATTGTTTAACTCTCCTTCAACTGCTTCAAACCCTAATTTTATCAAAAAATCAATTATGATGAAATAATTTGGGCCCTTCCCCGCTACTCTTTCCCGCCTTAATCCCCTCCATCACCAGGGGTTGCGTTTTTCCCCGGCATTTTGTTCTTCACCGGTTGAGCCTTAAAAGCGAACATTCCCTCCTTGTCCGATCGCTGTGATGCACATTGCCCGCTATTATGTTGCTCCGACCACAAATCCTTCCTTTTGGATGCCATGATGTTAGTAGATGCTCTTTATTTGTTGTGCCCCCTGTTTACTTGTCCCTTTCTTTGTACATTCGTTGCTTCTTTCAGCTCCCCCTTTTTATGTTCATGTGGCTTTACCAACCCTTTGGAAGTTCCTGCCGGTCTGTTTTTTTCCCTGCACCCCAAACTGCCTACGGCGGCTTCCCCTCTTTCTAGCCATTTTTTGCCTCATTCTCATGCCTGCAGTGTCCCCGTGGTTCAAGTTTTCTGACAGTGTGGATTCGCAGCAGTTTTTCCCGGACAGTGTCGTGTGGGGGGCTTTTATTTCCTAGCATAAAAACAAAAAGGCACAATCCCGGACTGAAACAATACACACAAACCCCCACATAGAAAAAGGGGGCTCATGATGACTTTGGCACTTGGGCCATTTACAAAAACGTAAATGGTCCAAGTGAAACCAAACGTCCTCTTTTAATTTTTTTATATAGCATTTTTATGGGGTGAATTGTATGCCATTCTTGTAGTACTTATCCAGTCTAGCCTGTGTCACCATTTGTGGGCATTTCAGACCCCTTTCTGCTTTTCAGGCTATACGAAAATTTGAACACCCCACCCCCAGTTTTCGTATCCCTTTTTAAAGATTCTAGCAAACACAAAAATATTTTTTTTGTTGGGTCCCCGGGCTGTTGAACAGGGCAATGAACAGGCAGACCTCTGCAGGCGCAGTACATGACCTACCAGTTTCATATAAGTGTTCCATTTAACTATTTTGCTCTCATTGCTACCCACCTTGCACCTGTTAACCTTTGGGCTGATCTTCTCCCTCAAACCTTGTCATCAATGTCGAGGTTGGGGGACTACTCCTCCCGCTTTGGAAACACTTCCCCACTCCGGATCTCATGGAGGGCTCCTGTTCCTCTCTGTGAAATTTTCAGGTTCAGTATCTGTTAAAATTCTGGGACTTCCCACTCTATCAACGAGCAGTAGAATTTACCTCCAAAGCGTCTTTCTCTGCTGCCCTTTCTTTACCTTCCCCTTTTGCTGATGGACCCTCCTTTAATTAGACTCTCTCATTGACTTTTTTACATTATTATTATAATCAAATAGGCGCTAAACCACAGGGCTATACGGCATGATTTTTTTGAAAACAACTGATTTACTCCCAAAACTCGGGAAGATGATTCCTCTAGCACCCCCCTCAGTCCCTTCTCCTTTGTCTCTTGCTCCCCCTCATCCCGTTATCCCCCGCCCTGCTGCACTTTAAAACCCCTTAATCATCCCTCCCTCTTACTCCCCACTCTCCCTGCACCCTGCCCCCCCGTTCCTCTGTATGCCCCCTTGCATTTTTAGCGTTTCTTTGATTATAAAAATTCCCAATTTTAAAGGCTTTATCACTTATACATCCATGAAAAGTTCTCTGTATATTCCCCCAGGTCTGAAATTTTTGGGCCTACCTTTAAGGGACTTTTAAGTTAAAAAAAACCAAGTATTTTCCCAGCCAAAGAGAGAACAAGCAATTTGAAGAAAATCATTATTGGTTCACCCCTAGTTTTAAAGGTTCTCAATATCCACCCCTATCATTTTCCCTTAGCAGATGTAAAAATTCTTGGATCTTTTGCAACATCCTTTTAAAACATTATCCCCACAGGATTTTAAATTAGTTTTTCACTCTTTGTCGGGTTGGGAAATTTTTTTTATTTTTTCAAACCATTTTTAATTTCCTCAAGTTTTCCATGGCGGGAATAAAAATTTTCCCTTCTTGAATTTTTATATTTTTTTCCAAAAGCCTATTTAAAGAGGTTGATGTCTATTTGGAGATTTTGCAGTATTTTTGATGGATGACACTCATGCAAACCCCAGGTGTATCCACAAAAAAACATGGTGCTCGGGTTTTTACATCTTTTACCCTGAATTAGATAACTTTTCCCACTGTGATAACAGTTTGTACTACTGTACCAGGTGGTTTGACTCTAAAGTATCGGGGGTTTATCCTTTCTGGGGCGACCCCCCCCCCACGTAAAAACCTGAAAAAAGTAGTTCATTGAATGCGTATTCCTTGTACTTTGGGGGCACAGGGGGGGTCTTGCCATACCCCTTTCCCCCAAAAGATAAACAGCTGGAACCATCTTAACAAAACTGCCCTTGTAACAAAGAGGTAAAAAAAGAATTCAGGTATATATAATTCAGATATATCAGATCACTTTTTAGTTATAGCTACAGTGGGAGAAAAAAGTAGATGGGATACAAGGAAAATAGAAGAGTAATAAGAAGAGGTGAAGGTTTAAAAACCCTAAAGAGGGGGGTTGGGGGAAAAAATATAAACAACTATTGGAGGATAGATGGGCTAAGTGAGTGTAGGCAATGAGGTCGAAGATGTATGGGGTGGGTTTTAAAAAATTAAATGTTAGAGTGTTCAGCAGAAGTTTGTGGTTACAGGTGAGTGGGTGGGGGAGGGAAAGAAAAAGGGGTTGGTGGAAGGGATGATAAAAAATTGTGGAAAAAAGCATATGAGGGGTTTTTTTAAAGGTAAAAGTGATGAAAGGGGGAGGAGTATATGGAGAAAAAAAGAAAAGGTTAAGAGAGGGGGAAAAAAAAAAAAAAAGGGGGGGTGGGGGAAAAAAAAAAAAAAAAAAAAAAAAGGGGTTTTTTAAAATTTAAAAAAAGGGGGAAAAAAAAATTTTAAAAAAAAAAAAAAAATTTGGGGGGGGGAAGGGGGGTTTTTAGGGGTTTTAAATGTTGGTAAAATAGGGAATTTTTTTTTGGGGGGGGGGGGAAATAACATCTTAAAATTTAGGAAAAAAATTTTGGGGGGGGGTTTTTTAAAGGGGAATGGGTAAAAGGGGGAAAAGGGGGGGGAAAAAAAAAGGGGGGGGGAAAAGGGGGGGTTTTTATTTTTAAAAAATAAAGGGGAAAAAAAAGGGGGGGGGGGGGTTTTTTTTTGGAAAAGGGGAAAAAAAAAAAAAAATTTAAAAAAGGGGGGAAAATTTTTTAAAAGGGGAAAGTTTTTTTTTTAAAAAAAAAAGGGAAGAAAAAAAAGGGGAAAAAAAAAGGGGGGGGGGAAAAAAAAAAATAAAATTAAAAATTTTTTTTTTAAAAAAAAATTTTGGGGGTTTTTTTTTGGGGAAAAAAAGGGGGGGGGGGGTTTGGGGGTGTTGCAAATGTATGAAATAGGAGGTAATTTTTAAAAAAAAATTTTTGGGGTAAGGCCAGGTTAAGGGTTTAAATGGGGGAGAATTTTTTTTTCCCAAAAAAAAAAAAAAGGGGCCCAAAAATTTTTTTTTTTTTTTTTAAAAAATTTTTTTTTTTTTAAAAAAAAAAATTTTTTTTTTTTTTTTTTTGGGGGGGGAAAAAAAAAAGGGGGGGGTTTTTTAAAAAAAAAACAAAAAAAAAAATTTTAAGGAAAATTTTGGGATTTAAAAAAAAAAATTTTTTTCCTTTTTTTTTCTTTTAAAAAAAAATTTTTAAGGGGTTTTTTTTTTAAAGGGGGGTTTTTAAAAATTTTTTAAATTAAAGGGAAAAAAAATTTTAAAAGGGAAAATTTAAAAAATTTTTAAACGAGGGAAAATTTTAAAAAAAAGCCTTTCCAAACCCTTTTTGGGAAACATTTTTGGGGGGCCGGGGGCCCCCCCTTGGGGGGGGTTTTTTTGGGGCCGGGGGGGGGAAAAGGGTTTTTCCAAAAAATTTAAGGGGAAAATTTTAAAAGGGGGGGGAAAGGTTGGAAAAAAAAAATAAAAAGGAAAAAAAAAGGAAAAATTTTTGGAATTTGGGGGGGGAAAAAAGGGGGAAAAAAAACCCCCAAAAAGGGGGAAAAAACCCCCCCAAAAAATTCCCCTTTTTGGGGGGGAAAAAAAAAAAATTTAAAAAGGGGGGGGGGAAAAAAAAAAAAATTTTTTTTTCCCCCCCCGGGGGCCCCCGGGAAAAAAATTTTTTTTTCCTTAAAAAAAAGGGGTTTTTTTTTTTTTTTTTTTTTTTCTTAAAATTTTTTTTTTGGGTTCCTAAATTTTTTTTTAAAAAAATTTTTTTAAAAAAAACCTTTTTTTTTTAAAAAAACCGGTTTTTTTTAAAAAAATTTTTTTTTTTTCCCCCCCAAAAATTTTTAAATTCCCCCTAAAAAAAACCCCCTTTTTGGTTTTTTTTTTATTAAAAAAAAAGGGGTTTTTTTTAAAAAAAAGAGGGGAATGTATGAGAGTATAGTTATACCAACACTCTTGTATGGGTGAGAGACATGGGTTGTCATGGCTGGAGGCAGTGGAGATGTCATGTCTGAGGTCAATGTGTGGTGTGAATATAATGCAGAGAATCTGTAGTTTGGAGATTAGGAGGAGGTGTGGGATTACCAAAACAATTATCCAGAGGGCTGAGGAGGGGTTATTGAGATGGTTTGGACATGTAGAGAGGATGGAACAAAATAGAATGAGCGTGTTAGATAGGAGCGAATGGAGACAAATGGTTTTTAGGACTTGACGTGCTGTTGGAGTGTGAGCAAGGTAACATTTATGAGGGGTTTCAGGGAAACCGGCAGGCCGGACTTGATTCCTGGAGATGGGAAGTACAGTGCCGGCACTCTGAAGGAGGGGTGTTAATGTTGAAGATTTGTAGCTGTAGTGTAAGCACGCCTCTGGCAAGACAGTGATGGAGTGAGTGATGATGAAAGTTTTTCTTTGTCAGGCCACCCTGCCTTAGTGGGAAACGCCCTATGTGTTAATAATTTTTTTTTTCTTTCTGGCACTTAAAAATCTGTCTTTGGAGTGGTTGTACCTACCCTGGTTTGTTTCCCATGATCTGAGTGATCTCTATCTTCTTGTCCTCTTTAGATGGTGTGCCTGACATTTTGTGTTGTAGTATTGTCTTTCATGGACTAAAGAGTAACACATTTCAGGGTGAAATAAATTACAAGAAGAGCTGCATTCTCCTTTGGTCATGTGGGTGTGCCATTTTTTGGGATGGTCAAAATTGCACATCCCACTTATTTTTCCAGATATTCCATGGAGATGGGAAGTACAGTGCCGGCACTCTAAAGGAGGGGTGTTAATGTTGCAGTTTTATAACTGTAGTGTAAGCACCCTTCTGGCAAGACAGTGATGGAGTGAATGATGATGAAAGTTTTTCTTTTGGGCCACCCTGCCTTGGTGGGAATCGGCCGATGTGTTAATAAAAAAAAAAAAAAAAATAATTCCATGCCTACAGATACCCAAGGCACAGAATTTGCATAGATTTGATTTCTATTTGCTGGGATTTTTTGTGGCTGCATTCCCTACTGGTGGATTTTTTTTTTTGACTCTACACTATCTACAGCACCTGTACTAACATCAGTGCCTCCAGCAGTTTTTACTGGTAATGTATCAACACTGAAGCATCATCCCCCTTTTTTTCATCTCCAGCAGTATTGCTATTTTATAAGTCTGGAATTCGTATATTTTTGTCTTTGCCTGTTTCATCAACACCAGGACCATTATGTCCATCTGGTGCACTGTCTTTCATTTCTGTATTCTTACAGGTCTTCCCTCCAAGACAGCATCAGCACCAGAGGTGACAAACTCCATCTGACCCACTCCTTTATTTTCCTAACTGTCATACAAGACTGTCAAGTTTTCTAAGGATATTTTTTTGTTGGTATTTCTGTCTTTTAGTTTAGATGTAATTTCCTCCCACAGGTGTCTGTCACTTGGGCAAACCCAAAAACATTTTCGTGATTTAATATTAGTGGTGGATTTCTGCATGTCTATACATGTACCATGAGTCCATTTTTCACAGAGGTTGCATGCAACCCAAGCAAAATCTTGCTTGGTACTACTGTTGCAGCTTACACAAGTTTTCATGACAGTAGTTTTTTCAGTTTTAGATATACGTACAGTACATATAGTTTTTTCAGTGGACCCCCGGATTTCGTACAGCTCCCAACTCGAACAGTTATGTAAGTGTATTTTTGTAAGTGCTTTTGTAAATGTATTTTTGGGGGTCTGAAACGGACTATGTAATCTAATTTACATTCGTCCTTATGAGAACAAATTCGTCCGGTAACGGCACTTGAACAGCATTTTTGAACAAATTATTGACGAAATCCAGGGGTCCACTGTATATAGTTTTGTATATTTTTTCAGTGTTTGATAATTTTATAGATTAATTATTTATAGTTACAGTGTCCCATGCATCAACTTTACTCCTGGTACACTTGACAAATCTTCTAGGTAGGCTAGCTAGTGTAAGTCTACTATGAAAGTATTTTGATGTAAAAAGTGTAATGGTATAAAGTATTTGACTTGAGTGTTGGGTGAACTGGTGACCCCTGGCACCTCTTTTACAGCCTGAGATTTTTTGCTTTTATATATTACTATATTTAACTTTTTCTAGATTTTTCTAACTCCACACCGAATTTTATGGTATCACTGTTGTTAGCTATGATAGAACGACTGGTGTAGAAAATTTACCTAGAAGAGTATTTGACTTTCCGTTGTGTATACTGCAACCACTGACAACTCTACAACTTTATGCATTTCCACAAAAACTGTACACTTTCCTTATTTCCACAAAATTTTTCTAGATTTTTTTTAACTGTACCACACCGAGTATTATGGTGTCACTGTAATTTGTTATGGTAAAATGACTGTTTGGAAAGATTACTAGAAGAGTACAGTGGACCCCCAAGTTTTGACCACCTCAAAACTCGAACAATTATGTACGTAAGTGTATTATTGTAAGAGCTTTTGTAAGTGTATTTTTGGGGGTCTGAAACGGACTAACCTACTTTACATTATTCATTATGGGAACAAATTTGTTTGGTAATGGCACTTGAACAGCCTTCTGGAATGAATTATGGCTGAAACTTGGGGGTCCACTGTACAGTGGTCCCTCGACTAACGTAATTAATCCGTTCCAGATGCTAGTACTTAACACGAAACTTTCGTAATTCGAAGCCTTATTTCCCATAAGAAATAATGTAAATACAGTTAATCCATTCCACCCAAAAATATTCACATACTAAATAATAAAAAACAATATATATATTTATATATACACACACACACACACACACACACACACACACACACACACACACACACACACACACACACACGTGTACGTCAGGCCCATACTAGAATATGCAGCACCAGTCTGGAACCCACACCTGGTCAAGCACGTAAGGAAACTAGAGAAAGTGCAAAGGTTTGCGACAAGGTTAGTTCCACAACTCAGGGGTCTGTCTTATGAAGAAAGATTGAGGGAAATAGGACTAACAACACTGGAGGAAAGAAGGGTCAGAGGAGACATGATAACGACATACAAAATACTGCGGGGAATCGACAAGGTAGACAGTGACAGGATGTTCCAGAGAGGGAACACAGAAACAAGGGGACACAACTGGAAGCTGAAGACTCAGATGAGTCAAAGGGATGTTAGGAAGCATTTCTTCAGCCACAGAGTAGTCAGGAAGTGGAATGGACTAGAGAAAGATATAGTGGAGGCAGGAACCATACATAGTTTTAAGACAAGGTATGATAAAGCTCATGGAGCAGGGAGAGCAGAGACCCAGTAGCAGACAGCGAAGAGGCGGGGCCAGGAGCTGAGTCTCGACCCCTGCAACCACAATTAGGTGAGTACAATTAGGTGAGTACACACACACACACACACACACACCTGGAGCAGAACAGGTTAATCAACGCCAGACAGCACGGTTTCAGGGAAGGCAAATCCTGTGTAACAAACCTCCTGGAGTTCTATGATAAAGTAACAGAGGTAAGGCAAGAGAGAGAAGGGTGGGTTGACTGCATTTTCTTGGACTGCAGGAAGGCCTTTGACACAGTTCCTCACATGAGATTAGTAAAGAAGATGGAAGACCAAGCGTGTATAACAGGAAGGGCACTGGAATGGATCAGGGAATACCTCACAGGGAGGCAACAACGGGTCATGGTGCGTGATGAGGTATCACAGTGGGCGCCTGACGAGCGGTGACCGCAGGGGTCAGTCCTAGGACCAGTGCTATTCTTGCTATATGTGAATGACATGACGGATGGGATAGACTCAGAAGTGTCTCTTTTCGCAGATGATGTGAAATTAATGAGGAGAATCACATCGGATGAAGACCAAGCAGGACTTCAAAGTGACCTGGACAAGCTTGACATCTGGTCTAGCAACTGGCTTCTCGAATTTAACCCCACCAAATGCAAAGTCATGAAGATCGGAGAAGGGCAAAGAAGACCGCTGACAGAGTACAGGCTAGGTGGACAAAGGCTACAAACCTCATCAAAGGAGAAAGACCTTGGGGTGAGTATAACACCAAGCACGTCTCCGGAAGCACACATCAACCAGATAACCACGGCAGCATATGGGCGACTGGCAAACCTAAGATTAGCGTTCCGTTACCTTAACAAGGAATCGTTCAAGACACTGTATACCGTATACGTCAGGCCCATACTAGAGTATGCAGCACCAGTCTGGAACCCACACCTGGTCAAGCACGTCAAGAAATTAGAGAAAGTGCAAAGGTTTGCGACAAGGCTAGTTCCACAACTCAGGGGACTGCCTTATGAAGCAAGGTTGAGGGAAATAGGACTAACAACACTGGAGGACAGAAGGGTTAGAGGAGACATGATAACGACATACAAAATACTGCGGGAATCGACAAGGTAGATAGTGACAGGATGTTCCAGAGAGGAAACACAGAAACAAGGGGACACAACTGGAAGCTGAAGACTCAGATGAGTCAGAGGGATGTTAGGAAGCAATTCTTCAGCCATAGAGTAGTTAGGAAGTGGAATAGTTTAGCGAATGATATAGTGGAGGCGGGAACCATACATAGTTTTAAGACAAGGTATGATAAAGCTCACGGAGCAGGGAGAGCAGAGACCCAGTAGCGGACAGTGCAGAGGCGGGGCCAGGAGCTGAGTCTCGACCCCTGCAACCACAATTAGGTGAGTCACACACACACACACACACACACACACACACACACACACACATACACACACACACACACACACACACACACACACACACACACACACACACACACACACACATATATATATTTACTTACCTTTATTGAAGAGTTGCAGGCATCTGGAAGATAGGGAGGATGACAGGGGCAGGGTGTTAGTGGTTGGAAGGGAAATCCCCCTCCAAAAGGACTTCACGTAACAAACCCCTCTCTGGGGTTACTTCCCTTCTTGGTCTTTTAATCCCACTAGGACCAGCTTGAGAGTCACTAGAACCCTGTCACAGAAAATAACTGTCCACAGTCCTCTGTTTCTGGTGCCTGTTTCCCTGCATCCCTGCTACACTCCCTGCATGCCTGCTACACTCCCTGCATGCCTGCTACACTCCTTGCCTATATGCCTGTCTGCTACACTCCCTGCCTGCCTGCTACACTCCCTGCATGCCTGCTACACTCCCTGCATGAATGCTACACTCCCTGCATGCCTGCTACACTCCCTGCATGCCTGCTACACTCCCTGCATGAATGCTACACTCCCTGCATGAATGCTACACTCCCTGCATGAATGCTACACTCCCTGCATGAATGCTACACTCCCTGCATGAATGTTACACTCTGCATGAATGCTACACTCCCTGCATGAATGCTACACTCCCTGCATGAATGCTACACTCCATGCATGAATGCTACCACTGGGGTGCCACTAGGAAGCTTCTTTGGACCCATGGTGACTTATTTCACAGTGACAATCACTAAACCACCAAAAAAGACACCAAATGTATTGTGAATGTTTGAAAGAGCGCGCTGGGTAATGTTCTCTCAATGATAAACAATGCTTCACTGGTGTCCTGCGCAGGCGCAGGGCAGGCGCGGAGCACGCGGACAGGTCTAATATGTTACGATACACGAGTCCATTTTCACTACACGATATCGAAAAAAGCTTACGTTACACGATTTTTCCGTTATATGGGCCTTACGTTACTCGGGGGTCCACTGTATTTGACTTTCTGTTGGGGATATTGTGACCACTGACAACTCAGCAACTATCATATTTCCACAAAACTGTATACTTTTTGTATTTCCAGGAAACTGTACACTTTTTCCATATTTCCACAAATTGTACTGTATGGTATGCTATATTATACACTATGGTAGACTAACATTTGTAGGAAGTTCACTAAAAATGCTTCTCTCTAAAATTTATCTTAAAACTACCACAACGACTCTGGAAACCAGACCAAACACTGTCACATATAAGCTACAAAATTCTACATTTTAGCACCTTTGTGGATACTCAGTCACCACAAAAGATCTTCACATCAGGCCATTTCTAAGTACCACTACCACAGACTTCTCCACTTTAATCCACTCATTGCTAGCCAAGTCACATGAAGTCTTTATCTGTACAGTCATCCTCGGTTTTCGGTTTTAATCCGTTCCAGATGGATCGGCTAAAACCAAAATGGCGAAAACCAAAACTATTTTCCCATAAGAAATAATGGAAATTCAATTAATCCGTTTCAGAAACCCAGAAGTTTTAAAAAAAAAATTTTGGGGGCCTTAAAGATAGATTTACATGCACAAATGAATGAACTGAATGTGGCACTTACCTTTATTGAAGACTGATGTTGCTGGATGGGAAGAGGAAGATGGGAGAGGGAAGAGACCCTAATTTTGGAAGGGAATCCCCTCCATAAGGACTCTAGGTACCAAGTCCTTATCCAGGGTCACTTCCTGCATGCCTGCTACACTCCCTCCTGCCTGCTCACTCCCTCCCTGCCTGCTACACTCCTCCTGCCTGCTACACTCCCTCCCTGCCAGCTACACTCCCTGCATCATGCTACACTCCCTACATCATGCTCACTCCCTGCATACCTGCTACACTCCCTGCATACCTGTTACACTCCCTGCATACATGCTACACTCCCTGCATACCTGTTACACTCCCTGCATACATGCTACACTCCCTGCATACCTGTTACACTCCCTGCATACATGCTACACTCCTGCATACATGCTACACTCCCTGCATACCTGCTACACTCCCTGCATACCTGCTACACTCCCTGCATACCTGCTACACTCCCTCCCTGCCTGCTACACTCCCTCCCTGCCAGCTACACTCCCTGCATACATGCTACACTCCCTACATACATGCTACACTCCTGCATACCTGCTACACTCCCTGCATACCTGTTACACTCCTGCATACATGCTACACTCCCTGCATACCTGTTACACTCCCTGCATGCATGCTACACTCCTGCATGCCTGCTACACTCCCTGCATGCCTGCTACACTCCCTGCATGCATGCATGCTACCTCCCTGCATGCATGCTACACTCCTGCATGCCTGCTACACTCTTAAACTCCATCGTGTTTCTCACTTTCACTATCATATTTTTCTATTATTTCTTCATTTCTAGTGTTTCTCACTTTCTTTACCAAAGAAGTGGCTTTAGGAGCTTTCTTTGGGCCCATGGTAGCTTATTTAGTAGTCACACACAATAATCAAGGCCCAAAAACAATGAATTGTTAATAAATGTTTTGTATAAACTCCTGGGGTGATGTTCACTCAAGCGTAAACAATGCTAGACTGCGTGACAATGTGCGTGGGTGGCGGGCCTACGGCCTTTGTATGTGCGCGGCACTAGTGGACAGGTCCCATACGATCGGCGAAAACTAAAATAATCGGCGAAAACTGAGCCAAATTTTCCCTGAAAAAAGTCGGTGAAAACCAAAATCGGCGATAACTGGGACAAGCGAAAACCGAGGGATGACTGTATATCTCTTTTGTAACCTATACATCTAGCTGTAGAAGAGGGTCTCTGTACAGTGGTCCCTCGGTTTTCGTGCATCTCCAAACTCAAACATTTATGTAAGTGTATTTTTGTAAGTGCTGTTGCAAGTGTATTTTTGGGGGTCTGAAATAGACTAACCTACGTGAAATTATTTCTTAAGGAAGTAAATTCGGTTGGTAATGGCACTTGAGCAGCATTCTAGAACAAATTTTCGGCGAAAACCGAGGGACCACTGTATAAGGCATTTTTTCTCCAATGTTTCATTTTTCTGTCTTAGTGATTTCTCACTTTTCATAATGAATATTTGCAATTAAGTCTTACATCTGGCAGTGGAGCTCTGACCCAAGCACTAATATCCTAAGCCAAAATCTTAATTATGAAATATGTTACTTATCTTGTGCTAATTCAACACAGAAGCTTTCGTACCAAGAAGAATAACATAATTTTGCCTAATTTTACATTGACCAGCCAGTGAGGTTTTTCAGCATGCTTCAGCACTGCCAACAGGCAGTACATTGGTAAACAAAGTATATCTAATAGCTGGCGAGTAGTGCCTGAACCCAAAAACTTAGAAAAATACTGTTTTGTTTTTATGCAACTAGTAGCAACTTCTTGAATTGATTGGCGAGTAGTTTGTGCCAGCTTGTTGGTGTGTTATACATATTTGAATTTATGTACTCTATTATTTTTGGCAGTTGTAGCACCCATTGATTGGGCACACCATTTTAAAAGATCTGACAACTTAAGAAATTATTCAATGGGGCTCTTTTGTTTGACAAGGGGAAGAGACTATTATATATATTTAATTTTCTCTTAGGTGCTTGTTTGGCACCTCTGAAACTGAAAGATATTTATTTTTGTAACATGGGCAGTAATTTTAAGTACAGTGGACCCTCGGTTTTCGTTTACCTCCAAACTCGAACAATTATGAAATGTATTTTTGTAAGAGCTTTTGTAAGTGTATTTTTGGGGTTCTGAAACGACTAATCTAATTTTCATTTGTCCTTATGGGAACAAATTCGTTCGGTGATGGCACTCAAACAGCATTCTGAAATTAATTTTTAACGAAAACCGAGGGTCCACTGTACATACAGCATCAATCACAGTATAATTTTGAATGAGAATGTTAGAACTTCGTATTTCCACAGATTACAATATGTCTTGTCTGTGTAAAACCTTTTATAACTTGTGTTAAGTGCATAATGTGAGTTACCTTGTATAGTATATAATGTGTGATGTATTGTGTTACAGTTGAGGCGAGCAGTTCAGAGTTACCGGCCAAGTTCCACGAGTCTCACGTGCGTCTGCAGGAGCTGGAGAAGAACCAAACTGCTTTGTGGACCGCTCTCAACACTGTCTCTTCCTCCCTGGCTGCAGCCACCCAGCGGGTCAGTAGTGGTTGTAGCCATCCAGCGGGTCAGTAGTGGTTGTAGCCATCCAGCGGGTCAGTAGTGGTCGTAGCCATCCAGCGGGTCAGTAGTGGTTGTAGCCATCCAGCGGGTCAGTAGTGGTGTAGTCATCCAGTGGGTCAGTAGTGGTTGTAGCCATCCAGCGGGTCAGTAGTGGTTGTAGCCACCCAGTGGGTCAGTAGTGGTTGTAGCCATCCAGCAGGTCAATAGTGGTCATAGCCATCCAGCATGTCAGTAGTGGTTGTAGCTACCCAGCATGAGAGTAGTGGTTGTACTACCCAGGTACTCGCCACCTCCCTGGTTGTAGCCACCTAGGTCAGTACTCACCTCCTCCCTGGTTGTAACCACCCAGGTCAGTACTCACCTTTTCCCTGGTTGTAGCCACCCAGGTCAGTACTCCCCTCCTCCCTGATTGTAGCCACCAAGGTCAGTACTTACCTCCTCCCTGGTTGTAGCCACCCAGGTCAGTACTCACCTCCTTCCTGGTTGTAGCCACCCAAGTCATTAAATATGTACCATTGAGGAAACCCAAAAGAAGATCAGATATATAGAGAGAGAGCGTAGGAGATGGTACAAAAGAAGAAAATGAATTACAGAATTGCTTAAAAACATAAATATGTCACAACAAAGGAAAAATAGTCTTAGCTGAGAGATCACTGATTTAGAACAAAAACTTAAGAGGTCATACCAAACAGAAGAATCACAAAGGAAACAAAAGGCCAACCACACATGCAAAATCCAAGCTAAGATCTACCTGTAGAATCGGACTATTAATGAGAGGAGACTCGTATAGTGATGATGAACAGGAAATGAGCGAAATTCTGCAGTATGAGTCTGTGTTCAGCAATTCACTAAATGAGAGCAGGGTAGAGAATGCAGAAACATTTTTAATTCCGGCGGAAGGCCGCGCAGACCAGCTAACTGACATTAGTACCATTTCCATAATTTTGAAAATTAAATTGAAGTCATGCCCACTCACTCAGCACCTGAACCAGATTCATGGAATGCCTTATTTATAAAAAAAAGTGCAAACTACCTTTAGCAATAGCCCTCAGTATTCTCTGGAGAAAGAGCCTGGATATAGGTGAAATACGAGGGACTTTAAAGAGGTAGAAGCTCCTTTGATAAGGGAGGTAGTAGAGCAGACAAAAACTCAAGAGGATACTCAAATAAAATGAAAGGAATACATGAAAGACTTGGGAATAATTATGTCAGCTGACCTTTCTTTCAAAGAATACAATAAGACAAAGGTCATGACACCCAGGAGGATAGTGGAGTGGTTAATCAAAACCTACAAAACAAGGGAAATAAGTCAGTGGTGACACTTTTCAAATTGCTAGTGCTCCCTCATTTGGAATATTGCTCAGCATTGACAGCCCCATTCAGGGCAGGAGAAATATCAGAGCTGGAATAGATACAGAGATCATTTCTAGCCCACATAGAGCCAGTAAAACATTTAAATTACTGGGAATGCCTTAAAGTTTTAAATATATACTCACTGGAACAGAGAGATATACACGATAGTATGTACCTGGAAAGTACTCGAGGGCCTGGTCACAAATCTGCACACTGCCATAACAACATACTGGAGTGAGAGATATGGAAGTGCAAAATAAACCCAGTGAAGAACAGATGTACAGTGGGCATAATAAAGGAACACTGTATCAACATTCTTGACCACAGATTATTCAACATCTTACCAGAAGATATCAGAAACACTATTGGAACAAGTGTAGAAGTCTTCAAGAGGAAACTGGACAAGTATCTTCATCAGGTGCCAGATCAATCAGGCCGTGATGGATATGTGGGGCAGCAGCCCTCTAGCAGCAACAGCCTGGTTGACCAGGCTAGAATCAGACTAGTCTGGCCCATGACCAGGCTCCGGGAGTACAAAGACTCGAAACTCATCTAAGGTGTGATTAGTTAATGGTCTAAGTTGGACCTAAATGTCATCACAAGTTTCAGTCTCTCAGGTGAGGGTTATTTCTGTTCCAGTCACAGTATTGTCTTTTAGTTCTTTATTCACCATACGTGCAGTAAAATCATGTTATGCAAGAGAGGTGTTAAGGTATACCTGGGGATGGCACTAATTTCGGCTAGTATATTTTAGAATTTCGTCATTATACTGACTCAAATTTCATCATTATACTGACTCAGAAATTGTGCAGATGGTTGTAAATCCACAGCAGCAAGCCAGTGGAGGAGAAATCAGTGATGAAATGAGGAAGATGTAGCAGGAAGAAGCTCTATCGATAGGTTAATTAAGTGTATTCTAACCTAACCACTCTGTAATTCGGCAGACTCACTAATCCGGCACATTACAGGTCCCAATGATGCCAGATTAGTGATGGCTGACCTGTACTGAAAACAATAGAAAAGAAACATTTTGAAACTAGCTGAGTGGTGTTCACAGGTTGAGCAGCTGGAGACTGATGTGAAGATAATCAAGGATTCCCTGAGCAGTGCGCCACAGCTTTCCTCTTTGCCCAAGGATGTGGCTGACCTGCAGGGCTCCGTGGCCACCTTTGGCTCCACGCTGCAGGATGTCCAGTCTTCCCTCAAGGTGGTCAAGCAGGACCATGAGAAAATTTCTTCTAATGTTAAGGAAGCCACCAATGCCATCGATAATTTTAAGGTTTGTGATTTTTCTAACTCCTGTACCTTAGACACAAATTACATTTCTTTAAATAGTGCATACTAATTAACATCCTGGAGTGTTACACATTAATTACCTTGTTATTTTGAAAACACCTGATATCAAGCCATTCTTCTATAAAGTTAGTATTGGCATTTATAAATAAGAAATAATGAAATTTACATATAACTGTGTACCAGGGTGCAAGGCCAGCCAACAAGTCTTATTCATTACTTTTTTTTAGTATTTTCCACTTGGTCTGCATTTGATATTAAGTTTGTTTTCCTTCATCAATTCTATGGTTAACCTCATCCTTCATAAACCCATCCGCTGATACGTCAACTCCCAAATATCTGAAAATATTTACTTCTTCCATAATCCCTCTCTCCAATGTGATATCCAATTTTTCTTTATTTAAATCGTTTGATACCCTCATCACCTTACTCTTATCTATGTTCACTTTTAACTTTCTACCTTTACACACTCTCCCAAACTCGTCCACTAACCTTTGCAACTTTTCTTTAGAATCTCCCATAAGCACAGTATCATCAGCAAAAAGTAACTGTGTCAACTCCCATTTTGCATTTAATTCTCCATAATTTAATCCCACCCCTCTCCCCAACACCCTAGCATTTACTTCTTTTACAACCCCATCTATAAATATATTAACCAACCATGGTGACATTACACATCCCTGTCTAAGACCTACTTTTACCAGGAAGTAATCTCCCTCTCTCCTACACACCCTAACCTGAGCCTCACTATCCTCATAAAAACTCTTTACAGCCTTCAGTAATTTACTACCTATTCCATACACTTGCAACATTTGCCACATTGCTCCCCTATCTACTCTATCATATGCCTTTTCTAAATCCATAAATGCAATAAAATCTTCTCTACCTTTATCTAAATACTGTTCACATATATGCTTCACTGTAAACACTTAATCTACACATCCCCTACCCACTCTAAAGCCTCCTTGCTCATCTGCAATCCTACTCTCTGTCTTACCTCTAATTCTTTCAATAATAACCCTGCCATACACTTTACCTGGTATACTCAGTAAACTTATTCCCCTATAATTTTTACACTCTCTTTTATCCCCCTTCCCTTTATATAAAGGAACTATACATGCTCTCTGCCAATCCCTAGGTACCTTCCCCTCTTTCATACATTTATTAAACAAAAATACCAACCACTCCAGCACTATATCCCCCCTGCTTTTAACATTTCTGTCATGATCCCGTCAATTCCAGCTGCTTTACCCCCTTTCATTCTACGTAATGCCTCATGCACCTCCCCCACACTCACATCCTGCTCTTCTTCACTCCTAAACGATGTTGTACCTCCCTGGCCAGTACATGAAATTACCGCCTCCCTTTTTTACTAATATTTTATTTTATTTCCAGCGACTTATTATGGTTTGTATATTACTGCTGTATGTCATGTTCCAGAAATAAATCCTGATGGTGATTAATTTGTCACAGAAATGTTAATTATAGACTTCTGTTGGGACCTCAGAAATTAGAAGTGCTGACAGTGTTGCGAGTTGTAAAGTACAGTGGTACCCCGACTTACGATATTTTTTCATTCCAGAATGCTGTTCAAGTGCCATTACCAAACGAATTTATCTCCATAAGAAATTATATAAAATAGACTAGTCCTTTTAGACCCCCAAAATTACACTTACAAAAGCATTTAAAAAAATAAACTTACATAAAAGGGTGAGTTTGGGGACCATCGTAAGTCGGGGTACCACTGTATACAGAGGTCAGTAATTTGGCTAATTTTACACAAAATTGAACAAATTACAATTAAAATTTTTTCCAAAATTAACACTGTATACATTACAGCCACAAAAGCAACCTATCCTCTGTTCATTAATTATGTTCCCAGGCCTCTCCCATATTACACTTGCCCTCCATTTTGAATCAATAATAACACAAAAAAATAAAAGTTTTACCTGTTTAATGGATTAGTAAATATAAGCATGAATGATTGGTCATGGTTTAGGGCCTCACAATAATTGAAGGAGACTAGTAAAATCCCATAAAGCAGACCTTGGGGTGGGGGGTCTTCTCTTCCTCAGGAAAATCATCAAAATTGTTTGACTAACTATATAACAATTATTTATGCAAGGGTTAGTTAGCAACCAACTTTTGTATAAATGGAGGATTGTTTATGGCAGGAGTTGGCCATTAAGTTAAAAATAAAAATGGTTGGGGTAACCTATGTATTTCATTATTTTGTTAAAAATAAATGGCAGTCATTCAAAGAGAAATAATACAGTAATAAAACATCTCTTCAGGAAGAAATATCGCTGTTGAAAAACCAGACTTTCATGGAGGTTGGGCGGGAAGGTGGTGGTAATGGAGCATACCTTGGAGAGACTGTTGTTGCTCTCAGGAATAAGATGGAATCATTCAGCACTGCCATTACTGCTTTCAATATCTCCCTCCAGTCAAATATCAAGGAGTCCTCAGCGAATAAACTTAAACTAAAGGTAATGATAGCATTTTATGGGGAAACAAACAGCCTTTATATATATAGTCTGAAATATATTTTGTAATATTGGACATGCAGTACAGTCAACTCTACAAACTCGCAGGCTTCCTTATTTGTTGATTTGAGTTATCCTATATTTATAATGATGGGAGGCTGCAACAAGATATTATTATTCAGTGTTTTCTGGATCAATTGCTTTCCCATGCCTAAATCTCTTTTTTTTTTCTTTTTCATGTCATTATTTCTTGTGAATGTCAATATTAAACTCATTACTGCTATATTTTAAGTTTTGCTAGACATATAGGAAAATAACTCCTCACAATTTGTGGCGATGACTGTACAGTATGTACATATGTATGTATATTTTTTAATACATTGCTGTCGTCCACCAAGGCAGGGTGACCCAAAAAAGAAAAAACACTTTCATCATCACTCACTCCATCACTGTCTTCCCAGAGGTGTGCTGATACTACAGTTCATGTATAGTACAGTGGACCCTCGGTATTCGTCGATAATTCTTTCCAGAATGCTGTTTGAGTGCCGTTACCGAACAAATTTGTTCACATAAGGACGAATGTAAATTAGATTAGTCGTTTCAGACCCCCAAAAATACACTTACAAAAGCAGTTTAAAAAAAAAAAAAAATACACTTACATAATTGTTCGAGTTGGGAGCTGTACGAAAACCGAGGGTCCACTGTATATGTATGCATGTATGTGTGTGTGTGTATGTACATGTTTGCCTACCAAGGCAGGGTGATGCAAAGAAAAAACATAAAGTTATCTTCTTTTTTACATTTAGTAATTTATACAGAAGTGGTTACTAGCCCCTTGTTCCTGGTATTTTAGTTGCCTCTTACGACACACATGGCTTACAGACTGAGGAGGGGTGTTGAAGTGGTTTAGACATTTAGAGAAAATGGAGCAAAATAGGATGACTTGGATGTATACATCTGTATTAGAGGAAAGGTGGGGTGGGGTGGAGGTTGCCCTAAGAAAGGTTGGAGGGGGTAAAAGAGGTTTTGTGTGCAAGGGGCTTGGACATACAGCAGGCATGCGTGAGCATGTTAGATAGGAGTGGAGACAAATGGCTTTTGGGACTTGACGAGCTGTTGGAGTGTGAGCAAGGTAATATTCTGTGAAGGGATTCAGGGAAACTGGTTAGCCGGACTTGAATCCAGGAAGTGGTAAGCACAGTGCCTGCACTGTAAAGGAGGGGTTTGGGATATTTGCTGTTTGGAGTGACATCTAAACTGTTGAATCTGTGCACCTCTGGGAAGCCAGTGATAATGTGAATGAGGGTAAAAGTGTTTCCTTTTCAGGTCAGTGGGAGACAGCCAGCATGTTAAAATCAAATATATATATGGAATGTTTATTCTATATTTTGTTTCAGAGCATAGAGCAGTCACATATAGACATGAATAATGTGACCCAGTGCTTGTCAACCCTGGAGATTTTGCATAATAGCATAGACCCTACACTGCCATCACAGATTGCTAACCTGACCACATCTGTTGCTCAACTCAGGGATACCATGAACCAACAAGCTTATACACTCCAAAACCTGACTCAAGTATGTCAATAATATCCTTGGTCTTTTCTCTTTCATTTGAGTAAGGTCTCATTGTAGCCATAACTTGAAAGCAGCTAGCCTCTGATGAAACAATGGCAAGTTTTTATGTGGTTGAATAAATGTCAATAACCTGACCATATAATTAATGCTTAGAATAACATGTAATATCAAGACAAAAGAAGTTGGGAAACATTCTTCTTTTGCCACTTGTCTAAAGTTTGGATAAATGCAAATCTTCTTTAAATAACAAACAAGCCACGTGGTAACATGGGAGGGTACAGTATGTAATAAGTGTAAGTCCTCATGATGGACAAGTTCACCTGCTCACATCTGCCTTTAATATTATTAACACCTTGCTTCACCCTATAGTCTCCCATTCTCTTCCTTTACTTAAAAGAGGCACTGCCTTAAAAGAAGTCAGCTGTACATTATACAAGAGATAACCTGATTTTAACTGCAGTTTGTTCACAGCACATGTTCTCCAGTCTAGAAATTACTGTTCAGTTAAACTGTTTCTTAACTTTCCCTTATGTGTTCTTTCTTTCAAAGTAATTTCATCAATTTTGTTTTGTTTTGTATGTCCTTGGGACAACCTTTATTCATGTTTGAATTACTTGAGTAATATTTAAACTAGAGAATTGTGCATTTCTTTCATGTTTCTAACAACACACAAAAGCATTATTAAGAAAACTAATGGGGATATATATATATATATACAGAGGACCTCCGAGTATCGGCCGTAATCCGTTCCAGGAGCTAGGCTTTAACTCGAACTGGCCGAAAGTCGAACTATTATTTCCCATAAGAAATAATGTAAATACAGTGGACCCCCGCCTAACGAACAAAATTCATTCCAGAAGCCTGCTCAAGTGCCATTACCAAACGAATTTACTTCCTTAAGAAATAATGTCACGTAGGTTAGTCTGTTTCAGACCCCCAAAAATACACTTCCACAAGCACTTACAATATTATACTTACATAATTGTACGATTTCCGGGGTGTTCGTTAGGCGGGGGTCCACTGTACAATTAATCCGTTCCAGACACCCAAAAATATTCACAAATAATTCATTTTTTAACCCTTTGGGGGTCCAAGGGGTCTCTCTGAAACTCGTTCGCAGGGTCCACGAATTTAAAAAAAAAAAAAAAAAATTCTTATGAAATGATAGAGAATTTTTTTTCCAATCATAATGCCAAAAATTATGAAATTTGATCAAAAACTAACGGAATTATGCTTTCGCGAAGTTAGCGGTATCCATGACATTTACGCATCGGCGATTTCGCCCACTTTGAGCCCTATTTTCGGCAAATTCCAATGTTTCAGTCTACTAAAATTATAGCTATTTCGCTAGAACTCCATTTCTTCTATCGATTGAGTACAAGAAACCGCCTATTTACCAATTTCAACTACCCAAAATAGTGGTCAGAAAATGGCAATTTGGCCAATTTCATACAAATTTCAAACGATGCCAATTTCAAAATAGGGTCCATAATAAACAAGGCAGACATTCCTGGTACTAAAATAACATCTTCTCTGTTCATTAGTCACGTCTCCAAGCCCCTCTTACATTACTTTTGCTTTCCATTTTGAATTTTTATTCTCACAAAAAATAGAAGATTTACTGTTATGTATACAACTGCATCATTGTAAAAATGGTATAAATAATATCAGCGCACTTGTGCAAGAATATTAGACTCTCCAGTTGATGTGTATTGGACGCATGGTGTGATTTGTTTACTCTTGAACATTGGCCAAAATCGAACATTTTCGCTACTTTGCGCTCAGTTTCAAGGTACTTGTCATCGTGAAACCAGTCAAAATTATCTATATTTCTGTAATATATCATCTATTCTATAAAATGAGACTAAGAAAACAAGAATACAGGCATAAATACCATACGAAAATAGACTGCAAAGTCGCTGTTTTAAACCAAAAACACTGTCAGTTTTTTTCCTCATTATGCACTGTGGTGCAGGAATTTTTTTATACTGCGCACACTGACTGCACAGACCCATTCTATCACATCTAGGTCTAACAGCCTGTTTCTGCTTGATTTGAGGGCGCTAGAATTTAGGCATACTAGTACGTCAATAACCCCAGGGCGTAAGCCGTACTAGTACGACCAAAACCCCGAAAGGGTTAATTAAAACATGCTAATAAAATTAAGAATTACAGCCTTTTGTCCATTTGTCTGGTTGAGCAAATTTTTTGTCCAAAATTGCCGTAATCTGTCAATGTGAGGTTTTGTACTATGTATAGTACAGTGGTACCTCGAGTTACGATGGTCCCCAAAATCGCCCTTTTATGTAAGTTTATTTTTTTAAATGCTTTTGTAGGTATATTTTTGGGGGTGTAAAAGGACTAGTCTATTTTACATTATTCCTTATGGGGATAAATTCGTTTGGTAATGGCACTTGAACAGCATTCTCGAACGAAAAAATATCGTAACTCGAGGTACCACTGTATAAGACATATAGCACAATACTGCTTTCTTGGCAAGACTTATATTGGTAAGATTTTATTGATTTGTCAGCTCAGTTTTTTTGTAAGACAATTTTTTTTTGTAATGATAAAAAACTTTTAAGTCTCTTGGATATTGAAGCATTTTTTTTTTTTGTAACCAGAATGAAATTGCAACTACACAGGCCTACACTGTTTAACAGCTAATATTTTCTTGCAGGTTCAATGATTTTTAACAATGAACACTTCTGTGCAAGATGATTATTTTTTTGTAACTTCTAATGGTCACTAATCTCTGCTCTGGAATGCTGTATAAACTTAATGAACTTACAACATTCTCCAGGAAAATATATAAATAATGTACAGTGGACCCCCGAGTATCGTAATTAATCCGTTCCAGGAGCTAGTACTTAACACGAAGTTTTCGAAATTCGAACCATTATTTCCCATAAGAAATAATGTAAATACAATTAATCCGTTCCACAAAAAAATATTCACATATAAAATAATTAAAAACAATATATATATATACATTTACTTACCTTTATTGAAGAGTTGCAGGCATCTGGAAGATAGAGTAATGAGTAATGAAGGTCCTCTTGGGCATTTTCTTCCAAAACAGGCCTGTTTCATCACAATTAAACACTTGTTGGGGGAGGATTTCTTCAGCCTCTACGAAGGGAAATCCCCACTCCTGCATGCCTGCTACACTCCCTGCATGCCTGCTATACTCCCTGCATGCCTGCTACACTCCCTGCATGCCTGCTACACTCCCTGCATGCCTGCTACACTCCCTGCATGCCTGCTACACTCCCTGCATGCCTGCTACACTCCCTGCATGCCTGCTACACTCCTTGCATGCCTGCTACACTCCCTGCATGTCTGCTACACTCCCTGCATGAAAGCTACACTCCCTGCATGCCTGCTAAACTCCCTGCATCAATGCTACACTCCCTGCATGCCTGCTACACTCCCTGCATGCCTGCTACACTCCCTGCATGCCTGCTACACTCCCTGCATGCCTGCTACACTCCCTGCATGAATGCTACACTCCCTGCATGAATGCTACACTCCCTGCATGAATGCTACACTCCCTGCATGAATGCTACACTCCCTGCATGAATGCTACACTCCCTGCATGAAAGCTACACTCCCTGCATGAAAGCTACACTCCCTGCATGAATGCTAAACTCCCTGCATGAATGCTACACTCCCTGCATACCTGCTAAACTCCCTGCATGGCTGCTACACTCCCTGCATGAATGCTAAACTCCCTGCATGAATGCTAAAATCCCTGCATGAATGCTAAACTCCCTGCATGAATGCTACACTCCCTCCATGAATGCTACCACAGGGGTGCCACTAGGAAGCTTCTTTGGACCCATGGTGACTTATTTCACAGTGACAATCACTAAAGCACCAAAAAAAACACCAAATGTAGTGTGAATGTTTGAAAGAGCACGCTAGGTAATGTTCTCTCAATGGTAAACAACGCTTCACTGGCGGCGTCCTGCGTCCCGCGCAGGCGCGGAGCAGGCGGACAGGTCTAATACGTTACGAAACACGAGCGGTTTTACGATTCTCGAAGTCGTAAAAAGCTTACGAAACACGATGTTTACGAAGTAAGAACCTTTCGAAACTCGGGGGTCCACTCTCCCTCAGACAATTTCGGTTCAGGCTCCTTCTGCTGGTCTCTTTCAATGTGGTCACAACAACAACACAATTTCTACCCGGAAATATGGAGAAATGAACAAGCGAGCAAGGAAGGCAGAGACAGTTTACCACCTACTCACCCAAAACTAAATGATCATACTATAAATATCTAAATTAAAAAATAATACTGTACAGACCAGCCAATCACATCTTGTTCTTACCAAAGATAGACGACATCATCTGATTCACACTACCTCTCTCCATAGTGACTGAAAGAAAAATACACAGCATTTATGCTCTCCTTTGGAAATACTTTAAAAGTCAAAAGCGTACTGTACATTATTGGCAAAAACATTCATATAAATTTTAATTGGGGGAGGAGTGGGTGCCTAACTTCTTCAAGAGATGTTATCCTGAAAACTTCAAAACCCAAGTGCTTGCAGCTGAACCTATTTTCTAACAAACATGTAATTTATAATAAAAAATGTGTTCCCAGACAATAATCTAGTTTCACTTATTATTTTTAATAATGAAATTAAAAACACCGTATTTGCAGTAGCCAAGATGGATTTCCACACTCTTCTCTTCCTCCTCCCCTTTCTTCCCATTATGGCAACATGGTATAATCTGTTTGAATTTTCAGTGTTTATATCTATGGATTGGCATTCAAAAGGAAATAAGTGGTTGCAAAGTACCCAATTTCTAAGTTTATTTTCAAGATTCTCTCATGAACAACAGTTCGTTTTTTCTAGATACAGCTCTTCTCCCTCAGACTTGTCAATTTTTCAGATAATATCACAATGAATTTTTTTTTTAATACGTCAGCAGTCTCCCACTGAGGCAGGTGACCCAAAAAAAGAAACATTTTCACCATTATTCACATTATATCACTGTCTTTGCAGAGGCGCCCAAATACGACAGTTTAGATGTCACTTCAAAAAGCCAATATCCCAAACACCTCCTTTAAAGCGCAGGCATTGTACTTCCCACAACCAGGACTCAAGTCCGGCTAACTGGCTTCTCTGAATCCCTTCACAAAATATTACCCTGCTCACACTCCAACAGCTCATCAGGTTACAAAACCATTCATCTCCATTCACTCCTATCTAACATGCTCATACATGCCTGCTGCATGTTAAAGCCCCTTGCACACAAAACCTCTTCTACCCCCTTCTTCCATCCTTTCCTAAGATGACCCCTACCCCTCCTCCCCTCCCCTCCACTACAAATTTATACAACCTCCAAGTCATCCTATTTTGCTCCACCCTCTCTAAATGACCAAACCACCTCAACAACTCTTCTTCAGCAGTCTGAATAATACTTTTAGTAACTCCAAACCTCCCAATTTCCACACAAAAGAATTCTCTGCATAATATTTACACCACACATTCCCCTTAGATATGACATCTCCACTACCTCCAGCCTCCTCCTTGCTGCAGCATTTAAAACCCATGCTTCACACGTATACTATAAGTGTGTTGGTACCACTATATGTACTCTTGTACATTCCCTTCTTTGCCTCCATGGATAATGTTTTTTGTCTCCACAGATACCTCAATGCACCACTCGCCTTTTTTTCCTTCATCAATTCTATGGTTAACCTCGTCCTTCATTAACCCATCCGCTGACAAGTCTACTCCAAAATATCTGAACACATTCACTTCTTCCATACTTCTTCCCTCCAACGTGATATCTAACTTTTCTTTACCTAACTTGTTAGATACCCTCATCACCTTAACTCTTATCTATGTTCACTTTCAACTTCGTTTCTTTATATACCCTTCCAAACTCATTCATTAACCTTTGCAGCTTCTCTTTAGAATCTCCCAAAAGCACAGTACCATCAACAAAAAGTAACTGTCAACTCCCATTTTGTATTTGATTCCGCATAATTTAATCTCGCCCCTCTCCCCAACACCCTGGCATTTACTTCTTTTACAACCCCATCTATAAATATGTTAAACAACCATAGTGACATTACATTTCCTTGTCTAAGACCTACTTTTACTGACATGGCATAGAGAGTCAAGAACAACATCTGATCAAACAGACTGTTGCTGTTGAAAGAATATCTATAAAAAAAAAAGTGGGTGTCATCACAGTATGGGGTGCCTGCTAACATTACTTGGGTATGGTTAATAATAATAATAATAATAATAATAATTTTTATTTCAATGCATGTTACAAGTGTACAATGTTATTGGTAGTTACAAATATAATACAATTATAAAACTGTAATGCAAGGAGAGCCACTGGCATGCCATGGCATTAGGGGCAGTTTATTCTAGAGACTTATTCACTAAGTACTTAATGCTAAAGAAATTGATTGAGTTTATTCTAGTTCTATATTATTTAAATTATTAAATGGTTATACATACTATTTAAAGACAATACAAGAGAAATTGGTTGAGTTTAATCTAGTTGTAGAATTTATTTCAAATTACAGTATGTTGATGCTATACTAGTATAATAACAATACTAGAAATAGTTTTTAGAGTTTCATCTAGGTATATATTTTATTTCAAATTAAGAAAATGATGATACTATAAGATTTTAAATGACAATATGATGATATAAGATTGCAACAAGTGTTAAGGAGGATGAACATATCAAAATGAGATCTTCTTAAGTAAATAATATTGGGTTTGGAAGTTTGTTACAGTATGAGTATTTAGTATAGGGTGAGTAGGTGACTTTGAGAAGAGTCTTGAATTGATTTTCGGACAAGGTTAACTTGATATTTACTGGTAATGAATTCAGATTTTGGGGCCCTTTATGTGCATAGAATTTTACATTGGTTAGTATGGACTCGGGGTATGTCAAATAGTGATCTGTGTCTTGTGTCATGTTCGTGGGACCTATTAAAGTTGTTAAATTCCTGAGCGCAGGGTTATATATTAGCATGTAACGAGTTTTTAGAATGTAAGCAAGTACCCTCAACAAAGTAATGAACTATTTTTTTATTGAGTTCAAGTATTTTAAGGTTATAAATATACAGTGACATTAAATTCCTGTCTAAGACCTCTTTTATGCATGCATAGACTGCAGCCATTTCGACTGGGTTAAGAATATCTAAGGGTGTCATTTAAGTTGTGAGTCCTCATGCACAGATTGCGTAGGTTGAGGTTCTTATTGTGCTTCTTGGGTATACACTAATATTTCAATTTTTTCTTCATTATGGATTGTGATAGATAAAAATCAGACTAACAATTTTCATTACATTTAAAAAAACAGGTTCAGTTAAGAAATATAAAACATATACATATAGTATTAGCATTCATATAATAAACAAAATTACTAGCAAGTTTAGTCAATAAAAAAAATTTAAGGTATATTAAATGGAAATACTGTTAAGTACAGTGGTACCCCGGTTTACGATGGTCCCCAAACTCACCCTTTTATGTAAGTTTATTTTTTTAAATGCTTTTGTAAGTGTAATTTTGGGGGTCTAAAAGGACTAGTCTATTTTACAACTTTTCTTAAGGAGATAAATTCGTTTGGTAATGGCACTTGAACAGCATTCTGGAATGAAAAAATATCGTAAACCGGGGTACCACTGTACGTATACAAATAAATATACAATGGTACCTCGGTTAACGATATTTTTTCGTTCCAGAATGCTGTTCAAGTGCCATTACCAAACGAATTTATTCCCATTAGGAATAATGTAAAATAGACTAGTCCTTTTAGACCCCCAAAAATACACTTACAAAAGCATTTAAAAAAATAAACTTACATAAAAGGGCGAGTTTGGGGACCATCGTTAACCAATGTACCACTGTATTCCACATATATTAAAGTAACAAACATACCACAGAGACGAGGCACTGGGACAAACAAGTCTTCCTCGTTCAGCAGGACGTAACCAATTCATTATTTATGACCCTCAAGGCAAGTGATGTAATTATGATCACAACTGACATACAATAATCTACATACAGTGGAACCATCTCAGAGCCAAAAATATGAGGGTACATCTTCAAAATAACGAGGGAAAGGGGGAGGGGGAAAGAATGTAAAAGGAAAAAAAATTTCAGAAGAAAAATAAGTTAAAAATAAAAAAAAATTATTACCTGTGGAGGTGGAGTACATGCACACATCCACACACTGCACTGTCCCAAGGAACACTGGCAGCTTCACAGGAATAACTCCTCTTGTTATTGACTCTAAACTCTGTCATCCTCCTTCAATCATATAAACAACCTGGATGCGATCATCAATGATTAGTACTGCGCAATTACTACACTATGACTGGCACTGCACAAGTACTACACTGACTGGCATTGAACAATTACTACACCACAAATAGTACAGCATCTTAACCCTACATTTCCCACAACAACCAGCACTGGGCCGTGGGGGGTCTTGACCCCTGGAACTCTCTCCAGGTAAATGCCTCTTCCCCATCAATACCACAGCAAAATCACCTCACCACATATTCTTTGGTCACCATTACATCTTCACTGCACTGCACTTTCACTACAATACTACTGCAACAATTTCCAGTACACCAGAATAATGCACCTTCACATCACAGTAATTTTTAACTTGAAAGTATAAGCTTAATGATAATTTAAGGAGTGACATTAAAAATTATTTCAGAGAAATACAATAAGACTACAATTTAAATTTTTGTTTGAATTCATTAAGTTTTAATTGATTTTTTTATTTCATCTGGCAAGTTATCAATACACATTTTGCACTTTTATTTGCATAAAGTATTTATAAGGTTCAGGTAAAAACAAAGAATATCAAAGGTAGTTCAAACAGTTGAATGCGCGGTTTCGTGGCTCAATCGATAGAATGAAAGGCAGACTAGAGAAATAGCTAAGAATTTGGTCAAATGGAGCAATGGAATTGGCTTAAAATAGGACAAAATCGCTAATGCGTAAATGGTGCAGAGACTGCTAACTTTACACCTGCATAATTTTGCAAGTTTTCCATAAAACTTTGTACTTTTGGTGTCATTACCTTCAGAAAAAAAAATTCTCTCCCCTTTCAAAAGAAAAAATAATTAAAATTAAAAAGTGGACACACAGCAATATTAACCTAACCTTTTCACTGTCCAACCCTAAAAATTAATATTGTTCTTGGTGTCCATTTTTTTTTAATATTATTTTTCTTCTGAAATGGTAGAGTATCCTTTTCTGAAGGTAATGACACCAAAAGTATGAAATTTTATGGAAAACTTTGTGGAATTACACAGGTGCCAAGTTAGCAGTCACGTAGCACTTAATTAACACAATGGCAATTTCGCCCACTTTGAGTCTTAATTTAAGCCGATTTCCTTGTTCCATTCGACCAAATTCTTATGTCATTTCACTAGTATGCTTTCTGTTCTATTGAATGAGCACAAGAAAATGCCCATTCAACTATTTTAACTACCCTACAAAGTTGGTAATTTGGCCAATTTTACACAAAATAAAGCATATACCAATTTAAAAAAAAAAAAAAAAAAAAAAAAAAAGTCCATAATAAACAATGTAGACATTCTTAGCACCAAAAAATTTCCTCTGTTCATTAGTCATACCTGGAGTTTACCTGGTTTTTTTTTTTTTTGGGGGTCTGAAACCAGGCCTCGTGGTGGATCAGGGTCTGATCAACTAGGCTGTTACTGCTGGCTGCACGTAAACCAACATACAAACCACAATTTGGCTGATCAGGTACTAACTTTAGGTGCCTGTCCAGTGCCTTCTTGAAGACAGACAGGGGTCTATTGGTAATCCCTCTTATGTATGCTGGGAGGCAGTTGAACAGTCTTGGGGCCCCTGACACTTATTGTGTTGTCTCTTAGTGTACTCATGGCACCCCTGCTTCTCATTGGGAAATGTTGCATCTCCAGCCGAGTCTTTTGCTTTCGTTGGGAGTGATTGTTGTGTGCAGGTTTGGTACTAATCTCTCTCCGATGTTACACTTGCCTTAAATTTTGAATTCATATTCACACAAAATAGATGATTTACTCTATTTCCTGGATAAAAAAAAATATATAACCAGGAAAGATAGGTCATAATTTGTAGTACCCAATAACTGAATCAGATCTATTAAAAACCCATAAAACAGACTGAGGGTTGTAGGAGGCCCCTTACCTGTCCTCTGGAATACGTACTGGCAAAAATCAAATATCTCTGCTACTCTGAGCTCAATTTTAAACTACTTCCAGACTTCAAACAAATCAAAATCATCTCTATTTCAGTACGAAATGATACCAATTTTTTTTTTTTCAACAAGTCGGCCGTCTCCCACCGAGGCAGGGTGACCCAAAAAGAAAATACTTTCATCATCATTCAACACTTTCACCACACTCATACATAATCACTGTCTTTGCAGAGGCGCTCAGATACGACAGCTGAGAATAGTCCCTCCTAGCTGTCACTATCCCAGACCCCTCCTTTAAAGTGCAGGCATTGTACTTCCCATTTCCACGAGTCAAGTCCAACTAAATCAATTAACTGGTTTCCCTGAATCCCTTCACAAAATGTTACCCTGCTCACGCTCCAACAGATCGTCATGTCCCAAAAACCATTCGTCTCCATTCACTCCTATCTAACACGCTCACACATGCTTGCTGGAAGTCCAAGCCCCTCGCCAACAAAACCTCCTTTACCCCTCCCTCCAACCTTTTCTAGGACGACCCTACCCCGCCTTCCTTTCCTACAGATTTATACGCTCTCCAAGTCATTCTACTTTGATCCATTCTCTCTAAATGACCAAACCACCTCAACAACCCCTCTTCAGCCCTCTGACAAATACTTTTAGTAACTCCACACCTTCTCCTAATTTCCACATTCCGAATTTTCTGCATAATATTTACACCACACATTGCCCTTAGACAGGACATCTCCACTGCCTCCAGCCTCCTCCTCACTGCAGCATTTGCAACCCATGCTTCACACCCATATGAGTGTGTTGGTACTACTATACTTTCGTACATTCCCTTCTTTGCCTCCATGGATAAAGTTTTTTGTCTCCACAGATACCTCAACGCACCACTTACCTTTTTTCCTTCATCAATTCTATGGTTAACCTCATCCTTCATAAACCCATCCGCTGACACGTCAACTCCCAAATATCTGAAAACATTTACTTCTTCCATAATCCCTCTCTCCAATGTGATATCCAATTTTTCTTTATTTAAATCGTTTGATACCCTCATCACCTTACTCTTATCTATGTTCACTTTCAACTTTCTACCTTTACACACTCTCCCAAACTCGTCCACTAACCTTTGCAACTTTTCTTTAGAATCTCCCATAAGCACAGTATCATCAGCAAAAAGTAACTGTCAACTCCCATTTTGCATTTAATTCCCCACAATTTAATCCCACCTCTCTCCCCAACACCCTAGCATTTACTTCTTTTACAACCCCATCTATAAATATATTAAACAACCATGGTGACATTACACATCCCTGTCTAAGACCTACTTTTACCGAGAAGTAATCTCGCTCTCTCCTACACACCCTAACCTGAGCCTCACTATCCTCATAAAAACTCTTTACAGCCTTCAGTAACTTACTACCTATTCCATACACTTGCAACATTTGCCACATTGCTTCCCTATCCACTCTATCATATGCCTTTTCTAAATCCATAAATGCAATGAAAACTTCTCTACCTTTATCTAAATACTGTTCACATATATGCTTCACTGTAAACACTTGATCTACACATCCCCTACCCACTCTAAAGCCTCCTTGCTCATCTGCAATCCTACTCTCTGTCTTACCTCTAATTCTTTCAATAATAACCCTGCCATACACTTTACCTGGTATACTTAGTAAACTTATTCCCCTATAATTTTTACACTCTCTTTTATCCCCCTTCCCTTTATATAAAGAAACTATACATGCTCTCTGCCAATCCCTAGGTACCTTTCCCTCTTTCATACTAAATGTATCAAAAATACCAACCACTCCAGCACTATATCCCCCCCCTGCTTTTAACATTTCTGTCATGATCCCGTCAGTTCCAGCTGCTTTACCCCCTTTCATTCTACATAATGCCTCACGCACCTCCCCCACACTCACATCCTGCTCTTCTTCACTCCTAAACGATGTTGTACCTCCCTGGCTAGTACATGAAATTACCGCCTCCCTTTTTTCATCGACATTTAAAAGTTCCTCAAAATATTCCCACCATCTACCCAATACCTCCAGCTCCCCATCTACTAACTCCCCTACTCTGTTTTTAACTGACAAATCCATTCGTTCCCTAGGCTTTCTTACCTTGTTTATCTCACTCCAAAATTTTTCTTGTTTTCAGCAAAATTTCTTGACAGAGCCTCTCCCGTTCTTTCATCCGCTCTTCTTTTGCACTCTCTCACCACTCTCTTCACCTTTCTTTTACTCTCCATATACTCTTCTCTTCTATTAACACTTCTGTTTTGTAAAAACCTCTCATAAGCTACCTTTTTCTCTTATCACCCCCTTTACTTCTTCATTCCACCACTCACTCCTCTTTCCTCCTGCACCCACCCTCCTATAGCCACAAACTTCTGCCCCACATTCTAATACTGCATTTTTAAAACTATCCCAACTCTCTTCAACCCCCCCACTACTCATACTTTCACTAGCCCACCTTTCTGCCAATAGTTGCTTATATCTCACCCTAACTTCCTCCTCCCTTAGTTTATACACTTTTACCTCTCTCTTACTTGCTGTTGCCATTTTCTTTTTGTCCCATCTACCTTTTACTCTAACTGTAGCTAAAACCAAATAATGATCCGATATATCCGTTGCCCCTCTATAAACATGTACATCCTGAAGCCTACCCATCATCCTTTTATCCATCAATACATAATCCAACAAACTACTTTCCTTATGTGCTATATCATACCTTGTATATTTATTTATCCTCTTTTTCATAAAATATGTATTACTTATTACCAAACCTCTTTCTACACATAGCTCAATTAATGGTTCCCATTTACATTTACCCTGGCACCCCAAATTTACCTACTACTCTCTCCACAACATTTTTACCCACTTTAGCATTAAGATCCCCAACCACAATTACTCTCTCACTTGGTACAAAACTCCCCACACACTCACTCCACATTTCCCAAAATCTCTCTCTCTCCTCTACACTTCTCTCTTCTCCAGGTGCATAAACACTTACTATAACCCACTTTTCACATCCAACCTTAATTTTACTCCACATAATCCTTGAATTTATACATTTATATTCCCTCTTTACCTGCCATAACTGACTATTCAACATTATTGCCACTCCTTCTTTAGCTCTAACTCTATTTGAAACCCCTGACCTAATCCCATTTATTTCTCCCCACTGAAACTCTCCTACCCCCTTCAGCTTTGTCTCACTTAAAGCCAGGACATCCAGCTTCTTTTCATTCATGACATCTACAATCATCTCTCTCTTATCATTCGCACAACATCCACGCACATTCAAACATCCCACTTTGACGGTTTTCTTCTTTTTTCTTTTTAGCAAGCTATACAGGAAAAGGGGTTACTAGCCCATTGTTCCCGGCATTCTAGTTGACGTTTACAACACGCATGGCTTACGGAGGAAAGATTCTTATTCCACTTCCCCATGGATATGAAAGGAAAAGCAATAAGAACAAGAACTATTAAGATAAAATCAAAGAAAACTCAGATGAGTGTGTATACATAAACGTGTACATGTTTGCGTAGCGTGACCTAAGTGTAAGTAGAAGTAGCAAGACGTACCTGAAATCTTGCATGTTTATGAGACAGAAAAAAGACACCAGCAATCCTACCATCATGTAAAACAATTACAGGCTTTCGTTTTACACTCACTTGGCCAATAAAACCATCTGAGAAAACACCTAAAAGTCACTATATTTTAAATCACATGCACAGTCTTAGTTCTTTTTTTCCACCATGACCCACATTGGGCAGGATTTTTTCTATACTGTACACATTCACCACACAAACCCATTCTCTCATATCTAGGCCAAAATTTTCTGCTCAGTTTAAGTAAGCCGAGCTCATGACTTAAAACTACGTCAGGGACCTTAGGCTCAATTATTATTATTATAATAAAAAACGCTAACCTTAGGCTCAATACATAGTTCTACGGACTGACAGTGAAAGAGTTAATTTCAGAGGGATGGACAATGAAGGGGTTAATATCTAACTAGGATGATCCTGAACATGGAATAGATAGCACAATTAATTACTTGTGACTGGTTTAGAGGTTTTTCTTTATCCTTCAGCCTGGCTATGCCAGGCTTGTCTGGTATTTGTTTAGTCAGCCAGGTTGTTGTTGCTGGTGCCCATATATCCATCACAACCTGGTTGATCTATAAATATGCAATGCAGAGGAAGTCTATTTGAAATGGTATTTTCACTCAGGATTAAGCCTTATCAAATCCTGAGCAAAACATCTAAAATAAAGACTTGCTTTGCATTCTGTCTCTATAAACACTTGTCAGCTTGTTCCCACCATCAGCAGTACCAAGCTGACTTGTGAACATGAGACTCCGAACTCACCTTGAGACGAATAACTTACTCAACGAACAACAATTTGGTTTTCGACAACACCGCTCTACACAGGATGTCTTAAACATTATCCTGAACTATATTCGCATAAACAAGGCTCAGGACTGTGCTACCACCCTTGTGGCCAAAGACGTTGAAAAGGCCTTTGATACTGCAAGGCACGATGGTTTAAAGTATAAAATATGTACCTCCTTTGATCTCCCGATACATATGACAAAATTATTGTGTAATTACCTTGATGGTCGGACTATGCGAATAGGGTTCAGGAGACACTACTCTACTTACTTTACCCTTCATGCAGGAGTCCCACAGGGCTCGGTGCTCTCTCCTACACTCTACATTTTATACACTAATGACTTGCCCGACCCCATTTACCCAAACACACTCACAATCTCTTATGCAGACAACATTACACAGCTCACCGCACACGAAACTACCAGATTCCTCACACACAGAACACAATGCGAGGTCGACAGGATTACTGCATGGGAACTCCTATGGCATATAAAAACAAATCCCAATAAGTCAAAGATCATTTTTTTATTTAAACGACATGGAGTCCCTACTCCTGTCAAACTCAAAACCAGTACTTCATGCACCCCAAGACCACAAACCCATTCTACAGTCGTCCTTGGAGTTACCCTAGACTTTAGGTTGACTATCAAACCCCATATCACCTCCAAAACTGCTGTTGCTGGGATTGCACTCACTCAGCTCTATAAGCTGAGGGGCGCTCATCCTGCATCCAAGCTGCACCTATACAAAGCTCTTATTAGGCCTCTCATCACTTACTCTTCCCTTGCCTTGACAATGTCTGCTAAGACAAATGCAATAAAACTCCACGTATTCAGAACCAGGCATTACGTTGGGTGTTAGGAGTGAAATGGGATGACTATGCCACCAGCAAATCTCTCCATCTCAGGACTAACACACCAGCTTTTAACGTGTTTTGGAAGACACTTTGTGACAGACAACTCGATAGACTTGAGATTTACCATGAACACTGAACTGACTATCTAGACACCTCCATCAGACATCCTTACAATCTTGTTAATCTCTTCCAAGCTCTTTACGAACCTGCACCTCCCCCTCAATACACTTAATTTATGCTTTTGATCTTTTCCACTTCTGCTCTTTTCTCTCGTGCTTTTTTATTATAATATTCTAATGTACCATTTCTGAATCATAGTCTCTTCCTCAACTCTAACTGCCATTGTCATGGAGGGTCGTCTCTGTGTAGTTCCATGGAGCAGCTTGCCCAATGTTCTTTGCCCCCCCCCCAACTCCTACCTTTTGCCCGATTTGCACGACCAGTCTTGCAGCTGACCCGAGTGAGCGAGGGATGACAGTTGCATTTTAATGCTGAATTTTAGCTTTACAATGCCTAGCAGTTGGGTTTAGTCCTGACTTTTCCTTTTTCTAAAATATTTCCTTTTCCCCCACCTATTCTTCGCCTATCCCCACTTCCCCCTCACCCCATGTGGGTTCTTACCTGTGAGTCCTTTTTGTTCGTTTCATACCAAGCTTGCTAGTAAATAACCCAATATATGGTGGAAATTTTAATTTGCACACAATGTTGCACCATACAAGCCCAGGAACACAGTATGGCATTAATTATTTGTTGGCTTACTCTTGCTACGTTATGTCAAAACACACCCCTACGCACAAAAATACTGTACATGCAAAAAGATCACAGTAAACAGGTGATATTAAAATATGCAAGACACCCACTATGAAAAAATAGAGGAATTCCAAGCACTTTCGTGACTACTCACATAATGTGAGTAGTCTTGCATACTGTACATGTATATAGTGCATAAGAAGTCCTCATTATAACTATTAGGTTATTATTATATTAATCAATTGTATATTGTATTTCATGAGATGCTAAACCCGGGTGGATCATTAAACGCAGTGTGGTGTTGGGCAAGTCACCAACCACCCAGATTGTTCATGATTATATTAACCTATAGGGGATACACAGCACATGGGAATGAAAGGCAATGAGGTTTGATCCAAGGAAGGTAAAAGTAGCTCTAATTTCTTGGATTATGAGCCTTTCACCAGCATCAAAGCACCCCTTAAAGTGTAAAAAAAGGTGCTAAAAGGATACTAGAAAAAGTTATTCTTAACAGCAATAGAACAGAATGGGCTAAGATGCTGTATGTGCTACAACCTACAGCAATTTGAAAAATTTTCTTTATGACACTGGTCATTATCAATGTAGTGTGACCTAAAAAAGGAAATACAGTGGTCCCTCGGTTTTCGTGCATCTCCAAACTCGAACATTTATGTAAGTGTATTTTCGTAAGTGCTGTTGCAAGTGTATTTTTGGGGGTCTGAAATAGACTAACCTACGTGACATTATTTCTTAAGGAAGTAAATTCGTTCGGTAATGGCACTTGAGCAGCATTCTGGAACGAATTTTCGGCGAAAACCGAGGGACCAGTGTACTATATTCACTATCATTCATTTAACCCTTTGGGGGTCGACAGGCCTTCTCAGGAAAGTGTTCCTGGGGTCGAAATTTTTTTGGAAAAAAAAAAATTAATTTTTTCTTATGAAATGATAGAGAATCTTTTTCCGATCATAACGCCACCAAAATTATGAAATTTGATCGAAAACTAACGGAATTATGCTTTCGCGAAGTTAGCGGTAGCCATGACACTTACGCATCGGCGATTTTGCCCACTTTGAGCCCTATTTTCAACAAATTCCAATGTTTCAGTCTCCTAAAATTATAGCTATGTCACTAGAACTCCATTTCTTCTATCGATTGAGTACAAGAAAACGCCTATTTACCAATTTCATCTACCCAAAATAGTGGTCAGAAAATGGCAATTTTCCAATTTCACACAATTTTCAAACGATGCCAATTTCAAAATAGGGTCCAGAGTAAACAAGGCAGACATTCCTGGCACTAAAATAACATGTTATCTGTTCATTAGTCACGTCTCCAGGCCCCTGTTCCATTACTTTTGCTTTTCATTTTGAATTTTTATTCTCACAAAAAATAGAAGATTTTCTGTTATGTATACAACTGCATCATTGTAAAAATGTTATAAATAATATCAGAGCACTTGTGCATGAATATAAGACTCGCCAGTTGATGTGTATTGGAGGCATGGTGTGATTTGTTTACTCTTGAACATCGTCAAAAATCGAACATTTTCACTACTTTGAGCTCAATTTCAAGGTACTTGTCATTGTCATACCAATCAAAATCATCTCTATTTCTGTAATATATCTTCCATTCTATCAAATGAGACCAAGAAAACGAGAATACATCAATAAAAACCATACGAAAATCGACTGCAAAGTCGCTGTTTTAATCGAAAAAAACGGTCAGAGTTTTTTTTTTCTCATTATGCAGTGTGTACTGCAGGATTTTTTTTATACTGCGCACACTGACCACACAGACCCATTCTTTCATATGTATGCCTACCAGACGTTTTCTGCTTAAATTGAGGCGCTAGAATTTAAGGCTACTAGTCAGCACAACCCTGCTCGTAAAACGTACTAGTACGGCACACTCGAAAGGGTTAATAGTTGCCTTGCCATAAATGCTTGGATGTCACAATTAAATGCCCTTCAGAATTGCAGCAAACCCACCCCCATCCAGAGCGCAGGCGCTGGTCCAAGTCGGACCAAAACGTCATCTAAAGTTTCAGTCTCCTAAATATGGGTTATTTGTGTATTAAGGTCCAGCATGCAGCCAACAGTAACAGCCTGGTTGATCAGGCCCTGATCCACCATGAGGCCTGATCACAGACCGGGCCATGGGGGCGTTGACCCCCAGAACCCTCTCCAGGTAATAATTCATGACTTATTGTATTATAAATATTATCTGCACACCTTGAAAAGTACAACTGATAATACTAAAATATGGATAAAAACTCACCAAATTGATTCTACTTCATTGTATTCAGTGTGATAGTGAGAGATGCTGGTCCTTGTGGAGGAAAAGTGTTATCACATGAGGGATTGTACTGTGGAAATGACCTTTAGAACTGCTAAGAAATGTCATGCACAATTACAACTTGAGTCAACACAAAAAAAATATAAAAATGCTACACACAAAAAAAAATCTATATATTTCAGCTATTATTTTTTGGGTCATGTGGGATTTACCTTTCATTGATCAGTGTTTATAACACAAAAAAACTTCAAAACAAGGCATAACTTGAATTTAGTACAATATTCACTAAAACTTCCTCATATGCCCCTATATGAAAATCACTGGTCTCATACATTCATAAGCATATACAGTGGACCCTCGCTATTCGAACATTCTTCATTCCAGAATGCTGTTCAAGTGCTGTTATCAAACAAATTTATTCCCATAAGGAATGATGTAAATTAGATTAGTCCATTTCAGACCCCCAAAAATGCACTTATAAAAGCACTTACAATAATAAACTTACAATAATAAAAATGGTAATGCTGGCAAAGAAAGTCTGGTAAATGAGTATCCACAAATGTGAGCTCTGCCTGGATAGTTGGCACGGTGTTTATAGTCTTGGAGACTAGACAATACTTTCAGACTGGAACATCACCCCATTTCCTTTTAAAACATTTCACAGTACAGTGGTACCTCGAGTTACGAGCTTAATTCGTTTCAGAAGGCTGTTTGAGTGCCGATACCAAATGAATTTGTTCCCATGAGGAATAATGTAAATTAGATTAATCTGTTTCAGACCCCCAAAATTACACTTACAAAAAGCACTTATAGAAATACACTTACATAATTGTTCGAGTTGGGAGCTGCTTGTAAGTCGAGGTACCACTGTACTAGGTGAAGCTGACTCACAAAATCGTAATAACACGATTTCAAGCAAATCTCAGAACGGATGGAGTTTGAACCCATGGCAAGCAAGTCCTAAAACTAACAGGCCAGTGTGTTAACCACTGGCCCAGCTGGCTCTAAGATGCATCCAACTAGGTATATTTCTATACACCATAGGGAAATTAGCATAGGCCCCACTGTGATCACAAATGCTGGTTTTTACAGATGAATCTTATACCAGTGTGGCTGGGGCAAACTCTAGCTCAAGTCCCCTCAATGCTGCCATCATGACTTGCAAAATTGTAATAATGCGATTGCAAACAAATCAGAAAACGGGTGGGACTTGAACCCATGGCATGAGAGTCCTAGCCTGCGAATTTTAGGAATTGCTTACTATGGGGGGTTCAAACCCCACCCATTCTGCAATTTGATTAGGTGAAAACTCGTATGGAAATGGACCGTTCATGTCTCTGAAAAGGGTCCCTAATTATCAATCTGGTCACTGACTGTTATAGGCTTTTTATCCAATACATTATCAATACCAGTCTGGTTGATTATGGATTTTTAGGATTTTATCAGTTTTATACCAACCTTTGACAAGTTCCAAGAGTTTTTCCACTCCCAGAGCCTGGCTTTGGGGCAGGCTCTTCTGGTGCTTGCCTGGTCAACCAGGCTGTGGCTACTGGTGGCCCACTGACCCACATAACTATCAATTTATATTTATTCTACACGAAGACCAACACATCCTAACACCATCTGTACCTTTTCTTTCATTATGCAAGAGAAGTTACAAAGACTTCCTTGGGTCACCTTGTCATGGCAGGAAATGGTCATCAAATTTAGTTTTTCTTATGTACACATTATATAAGTTGCAAAAGACCATTTTCCATTACCTTAGCAGCATTTTGCATGTCATGAATAAAAATACCAACTGCAGCTATCTTTTAATACCTTTTACACAGTGATATGGTTACTAATGTAATTATTATTAAGCCATGTCTTTTCCAGAGAAGAGGTTTCAACATAAACTAATTCACAACAAATAACTGCTAAGAAAATATCTAACTCACCTGTTCTCCAATAAACATGACTGTCAAAAATAGATCCAATCTTATATCACACTGTAACACTGCAAGTGAGAACCAAATGTAGTCAGGTATTTTTGTCCAATTTTACATTACCCATGTTTTATTAACTCTTAAACTATCCACACGTAGATATACGTTCACGTGCGTACTACTCCGAATGTAGACCTATGTTTTATTTTTCATTCCTTCAAATTTAGTGCAATAGGCCTGAGTCGCCTAGACATATGAGAATGGATCTGCGCCCTCAGTGTGCGCAGTATTAAAAAAATCTGGGACCACTTAGTACCTTGTGGAAGCACCAGTTCAATTGAGTGCCAGCTAGAGCAAATACTGTGGCAAACACCAGGGATTCACTGATGTCATGTCGCATTAACACTTCCCTTATAAGAGGAAAGTAAAAATAGGTTAGATAAATACACGAGTAGCTGTGGGTGGGTGTGAGTTGGACCTGACTAGCTTGTGCTACTAGGTCTGATGCCAGGCTCCTTCCTTCAGGGGATGTGACCTGACTAGGTGGGTCATTGGTCTAAGCTGGGGGGTGACATGGACCTGCCTTGCATGAGCCAGTAGGCCTACTGCAGTGTTCCTTCTTTCTTATGTTCTTATGTAGTATTCGGCAGGATGGCTGGCTTTGGCTGTCTCTGGCTCTCTCTCTATCTGTCTATAACTCTGTCTATATCTTTGTCTGTCTATATATCTATCTATACCTATATGTCCTATATCTCTCTCTCTCACATGTACACATAAGTACAGTGGACCCCCGGTGTTCGTCCATTTTTTGTAACAGAATGCTGTTCAAGTGCCATTACCAACCGAATTTATTCCCTTAAGAAATAATGTAAAGTAGACTAGTCCTTTTAGACCCCCAAAACTACACTTATAAAAGCGTTTAAAAAAATACACTTACATAAAAGGGCGTGTTTTGAGCAGGACGAACACCGGGGGTCCACTGTACAGTTATTATACATAGTGTAAATTACCTAGGATAAACCAAAAATTCCAGGCAAAGTGCTATACAATGCTTGTAGATATAAGGCATAATAAGCATGACTGGCAAGTAATACGCATCGTCACTTCTGCAATGTGTATAATACCTGTTGGCTTACGAGCCGCACTCTGAGGCTGAGACAAGCAGACGGAAAGACACACACACAGGCAGACAGAAAGACAGATAAGCAGTTACAGAACTAAGCAGAGCTAGACAAACAGACAGACAGATACAGGCAGACAGACAGACAGATACAGACAGATATACAGACAGACAGATAGACAGACAGGCAGACAGATAGACATTGAAAAAGGGAGGGTTCCCTCCAGCACTGCTGACATTTATCAAATGTCACTGGGCTGTCAAGAGTTATCTGACACTTGTCAACACACCATTCTTCAAGGAGTTTCATATACTCCAGGCACACAGGCAGACAGATAAGCAAAGCTAGACAGACACAGACAGAGACAGACAGATACAGACAGATAGATAGACAGACAGATAGATAGATAGATAGATACAGAGTGAAAGAGCAATGAAATCACAGGAACTATTGTAAATTGTAATTATCAGAACATAAAAATTATATAAATTAAAATGAAAACTAGAAAAAAAAGTATATCGGCAATACTTCTGCAAGCGGCAGGACTTGATGTTGCCGTCAGGTGAGCATCCAGCACCAAATTGGCGGGCTTATATTTCGGTAAGTACTGGCCCTAATTTTTTTTTTTTAGCCTATCCTGTTTATAAAAATGCGCTCTTCATTTTTAATTTTTTTTTTTTTCAAAATATTCGGAGCAGTACGCAGGTGAACGTATATCTACGTGTGGACAGTTTAAGGGTTAATGAAAGTTTAAGATATACACTAAACAGTATATCATAACTACAGTATATTTAATCAATATCTTATACAGTCAACCCCCAGTTCTCGTCGATAATCCGTTCCAGAGGGACCGTCGACCACCGGTTTGGTCGAACTCCAATTCCATTTTCCCCATAAGAAATAATGGAAATAAAATTAATCCGTTTCAGACATCCAAAAGTATTAAAATAAAATATATTTTTTAACTTTTTGACATTAAATTATACACAATTTTATGAAAAATTAAGAAATAATAGTACAATAACACGTCACTTACATTTATTGAAGAGTTGTTGATGTGTGGAAGACGGGAGGAGGGAAGAAGATGGAGTAGTATGCTAATGTTTGGAAGGGGAATCCCCTTCCAGTAACACTGCAGGTGGCAAGTTCTTTTCTGGGGTTACTGGCCTTTTTCTTTGAATGCTACACTCCCTGCATGAATGCTACACTCCCTGCATCCCTGCTTCATTCCCTGCATGAATGCTACACTCCCTGCATGAATGCTACACTCCCTGCATGAATGCTACACTCCCTGCATGAATGCTACACTCCCTGCATGAATGCTACACTCCCTGCATGAATGCTACACTCCCTGCATGAATGCTACACTTCCTGTATCCCTGCTTCACTCCCTGCATCCCTGCTTCACTCCCTGCAACACACTTTACCACAAGCTTGGCACTAGGAGCTTTCTTGGGGCCCATGGTGGCTTATTTAACAGTTGCAAGCACTAAAAACAGTGGAATAATGACAATATACTGGTATGAATGCGTGGATGGTGGTCGCTCTCGCTTGTAAACAATAGCACTGATGCTCCGTGGAGTGCCCGGGCCCAGCTGGGACACACGTACGCATCTGGGATGAATAGCCAACTCGTCCAACTCCGAGCAGATCGCCTAATACCGAGCCAAAATTCTCGTAAAAAAAACCTGTCGAACACCGATTTGGATGACCTCCGATGCCGTCGAGCACCGGGGGTTGACTGTATATGCATGCATGCAAGCACATACATAATACAAACATAAGAGACATACTACACCAAGAATATTTTCTCTACTCAAAAATCAATAATGAGCATTGCTCTGACTAAGTGTGGTTCAGCCAGGTTAGTACAGTTTGTATCCTGCCAACTGTAAAAGATATCACAACCTCTTTTTTTAAGGCACCTCCACTCCAACATTGCTGGTATATGTATCATATCTGATACATATACAGCTCCTGGCTGGTAAGAGGGCGACAATTCAGGGTGTCCCAACTAATAAGTGACCGGTGTTCCTGATGATCCAACTTACAAACGTGTTTTTTTTATGACAACCCAATTTTTAAAATTAAATAATATAAAGGATGATAATGTTTTACACATACACTACTCGTAACTAAGTTGGAGTCAAAAAATATATGTGATTCCTAAGTGCCCCATAAACAAATGCAGATGTTTGTAGTTGAAGGCACTCACAAGTTTGGTAATTCCCCTTTCACAAACTTACAAGCAAGTCGCATGCCTGATTTTATAATGTTCAAAGACTTGTGAGAAAAAAAGACATTACAGAATAAGCTTTTGTTACTAAAACATTATGCTTTATAAAAGTTTTCAAAGTGTATTCCTTGATAATCCTCAATGCAGCAAAAATGTCCCAATGAAAATTTTTTCTGCAATTTATGTCTTCTTCACTACTGTCACCAATAGGCCATTTGAATATCACAGAGGAGAGTTGCTTGTGTAGGAAACATTACAAGAGAGAGTCATATTTCAAACATACTGTATTCATACTATGGTTTGGCAGATAGAAAACTTTAACTGGCACCTAAGTTCTGTTTTTAAATTCAGGGGTTTGTGTAACCTGGGGACCTCCTATATGTATTCAAAAAATGGCATTTTCAAAATTGGTCCAAAAATTGTCATTACAGTATTACAACCAAGTTTTGCCCATTATACCAGCTGATTTTTAATTTTCAAACATCCTCAATGGAAATGAGGTACCAAAGCAAATTTTATTTTATACCAAAAAAACCTAGCTTCTATTACAAAAATTGGAAAATTTATAATAAAATATTTCTGAAAAAAAAGCATCTTGCATGTATTTCAGCTTCTGAGTTAAATTCCATCTTTTTTATTTTACAAACATAAGCAAATGCTAAAATTAAAATGGTCACACAAGTCTGACAAAGATGCAGTATGTAATTTTGCTTAAAATAAATGTCTAATATTAAAATAAACATGCATGCTGTCTTTTCCAATTTATTAGCACCACTACTCTTTAATCTTCACAAGAATGATCTTGTGGAATGAAAGACCCAAATGCAATAATTAGGACATTAGATGTTTTGTCGAATGAAGGCTTCTTCAATGCAATACAGATAGCAGAAAAACACAGGACAGAGTATATGTGTGTGTGTGTGTGTTATGTGCATATATATTATATGTAAGTATATGTATATTATGTGTGTACGTATATTAAATGCATGCATGAGGAGCTTGAACTAGCACCATGGTAAATACAAATTCACATGCAGTTGAGATAATTTGAATATCAGTTGCATAATACACGAGTTAACAAGGGCATCTGATGAGATGGAAGGATGCCAAGATGGTCATGGAAGAGGACAATTGGCAAAAAACTTTGCTGCCTCAAGACTGCCTTGATGGCAGTTCTTGACCCAGTAGCCTGAAACTCTAGATAGCTTCAGCATCTTGTGCGCGCTCGCCAGCTGATTCTACCCCTTCACACACTAGGCTAACAGGTAACACATGCTTAAGTACCTGACATCACAGAACCCAATTCTACCTAGTGCCCTTGACTTCCATTTGCTATACAGTGGACCCCCGGTGTTCGTCCATTTTTCGTAACAGAATGCTGTTCAAGTGCCATTACCAACCGAATTTATTCCCTTAAGAAATAATGTAACATAGACTAGTCCTTTTACACCCCCAAAACTACACTTATAAAAGCATTTAAAAAAATAAACTTACATAAAAGGGCCTGTTTTGAGCAGGACGAACACCGGGGGTCCACTGTATAGTGTTTTTTTTTTCTCTGTATTGGGTTGAAAAATCCCCCAGTTGGCAAAATATCTCTTACTTAAATAGCCTCTGTCATGTTTTGTGAGTCCATTCTACAGAATGTCATTATTGGCATACCTGTTCATGTACGAAGAATGTTCTTGTTTGTCATCTTCACAAAATACATACTACTGACATTTGGTTTCATCTGGTATCTAATTCAGAAATTCTAACACTCAAATATCCTTAGTGTATTTGGCTTTTACATGTGTAACTTAAACACTGTATACATGCATTCTGATAAAATTCAAGTTAGTTGGAAGTACCGCATCACAAAGCTCCTGAACAGAGCACACCTCTCACTGATCAGGCTACCCACAGTGGGAAGCACTACAAAGGTTCTATGACTTACAATGTATTCATTTTACATTTACTTACTTAAAACTCTTTTTGCTGTTATTTTAAAGATAAGAAATTTATAAAACAAAAACATCAGCAAACTGCAAAATTTACATTCTTCCTTGGTTCTGATTACAATGAAAAACACTTGAGACCAATCCTTTAAATGAGCTGCATTATATTTTTTAGTTTTTCTGTACACTGCTTTATATTTAATATCACCAGTGAAATAGCAAGTAAGAATTCATCACATGAGTACATTATTTCTTGTGTGGTTTCCTAGTTTGTGCCTGCCGAAGGCCCTGATAATATCCTGTGTGGTAGCCTGTCATGTACCAACTCATCAACATGGTGTGTAGGGCTTCAGAAGACTGTGGATCATTACTCAGATCCATTGTAAGAGCTGGTGGAGGTGGGAGCTGAGGAAGGTGAGGCTGAAAAGGCAAATATATTCCACTACAATACACACACGTGCCAGAAACTGATTGATGAACTGTGAAAAAACATTGACAGAAAAATGAAACACAGGTTTAAAGAAAAAAAAGTTCTGTATATTGTGACTTCAGATCTGTTGAAAAGGTATGCAAGGCCTAGATATACAGGACTTTCTGCCCGTTTCACCCTTCCAGGGAGATGCCTTGATGCTGGTTGAGAGATCTTGAATCAGGGAGTTGGAGCTACCCTTCCTTTCCTTAGATCAAATCCGACAGCAGGCACTGTATGATTCATATGCATGAATTTACTGCTCCCCATTAAATGCAACAAAAATAATTTTAAATTTCATATTTTGTTTAAGTGGTTTCTTACTTTTCATAAATACATACCTACAAAGAGGAAAAAAATTAAAGGATAACTAAGCACACTAAATAGTGAAAATAGATAAGAGTAAGGTGATGAGGGTATCAAACGATTTAAATAAAGAAAAATTGGATATCACATTGGAGAGAGGGATTATGGAAGAAGTAAATGTTTTCAGATATTTGGGAGTTGACGTGTCACCGGATGGGTTTATGAAGGATGAGGTTAACCATAGAATTGAGGGAAGGAAAAAGGTGAGTGGTGCGTTGAGGTATCTGTGGAGACAAAAAAAGTTATCCATGGAGGCAAAGAAGGGAATGTATGAAAGTATAGTGGTACCAACACTCTTATATGGGTGTGAAGCATGGGTTGCAAATGCTGCAGCGAGGAGGAGGCTGGAGGCAGTGGAGATGTCCTGTCTAAGGGCAATGTGTGGTGTAAATATTATGCAGAAAATTCGAATGTGGAAATTAGGAGAAGGTGTGGAGTTACTAAAAGTATTTGTCAGAGGGCTGAAGAGGGTTGTTGAGGTGGTTTGGTAATTTAGAGAGAATGGATCAAAGTAGAATGACTTGGAGAGCGTATAAATCTGTAGGGGAAGGAAGGCGGGGTAGGGAGATCGTCCTAGAAAAGGTTGGAAGGGAAGGGGTTAAAGGAGGTTTTGTGGGCGAGGGGCTTGACTCCAGCAAGCATGTTGTGAGCGTGTTAGATAGGGAGTGAATGGAGACGAATGTGTTTTAGACATGACGATCTGTTGGAGTGTGAGCAGGGTAACATTGTGTGAAGGATTCAGGAAACCAGTTAATTGATTTAGTTGGACTTGAGTCTGAAATGGAAGTACAATGCTGTACTTTAAAGTGAGGTCTGAGATAGTGACAGCTGGAGGACTATTCTCAGCTGTGTATCTGAGCTCTTTGCAATAGACATGATTATGTATGAGTGTGGTGAAAGTGTTTTTTTTTTGGGGTTTTTCTTTTTTTTTTCCACCCTGCCTCGGTGGGAAGGCCACTTGTTGACAAAAAAAATAATTTATATCATATATATATATATATATATAATATATAATATATATATATATACCTAATAATATATATATATAATATAATATATAATATATATATAATATATATATAATATAATATATATATGACATATATAATAATATATATATATATATATAGTGCGGATGATAAGAAAGAGATGATTGCCGATGTTATGAATGAAAAGAAGTTGGATGTCCTGGCCCTAAGCGAAACAAAGCTGAAGGGGGTAGGCGAGTTTCAGTGGGGAGAAATAAATGGGATTAAGTCAGGAGTATCTGAGAGAGTTAGAGCTAAGGAAGGGTAGCAATAATGTTGAAGGATCAGTTATGGAAGGAAAAGAGGGAATATAAATGTGTAAATTCAAGGATTATGTGGATTAAAATAAGGGTCGGATGCGAAAAGTGGGTCATAATAAGCGTGTATGCACCTGGAGAAGAGAGGAGTGTAGAGGAGAGAGAGAGATTTTGGGAGATGTTAAGCGAATGTATAGGAACTTTTGAACCAAATGAGAGAGTAATTGTGGTAGGGGACCTAAATGCTAAAGTGGGAGAAACATGCAGAGAGGGTGTAGTAGGTAAGTTTGGGGTGCCAGGTGTAAATGATAATGGGAGCCCTTTGATTGAACTTTGTATAGAAAGGGGTTTAGTTATAGGTAATACATATTTTAAGAAAAAGAGGATAAATAAGTATACAAGATATGATGTAGGGCGTAATGACAGTAGTTTGTTGGACTATGTATTGGTAGATAAAAGACTGTTGAGTAGACTTCAGGATGTACATGTTTATAGAGGGGCTACAGATATATCAGATCACTTTTTAGTTATAGCTACAGTGGGAGTAAAAGGTAGATGGGATACAAGGAAAATAGAATCAGTAAGTAAAAGAGAGGTGAAGGTTTATAAACTAAAAGAGAGGCAGTTAGGGTAAGATATAAACAACTATTGGAGGATAGATGGGCTAGTGAGAGTGTAGGCAATGGGGTCGAAAATGTATGGGGTAGATTTAAAAATGTAGTGTTAGAGTGTTCAGCAGAAGTTTGTGGTTACAGGCGAGTGGGTGCGGGAGGAAGAGGAGCGATTGGTGGAATGATGATGTAAAAGAGTAGTAAGGAGAAAAAGTTAGCATATGAGAGGTTTTTACAAAGTAGAAGTGATGCAAGGAGGGAAGAGTATATGGAGAGAAAAAGAAGTTAAAGAGTGGTGAAGCAATGTAAAAAGAGAGCAGATGAGAGAGTGGGTGAGATGTTATCAGCAAATTTTGTTGAAAATAAGAAAAAGTTTTGGAATGAGATTAATAAGTTGAGGAAGCCTAGAGAACAAATGGATTTGACAGTTAAAAATAGAGAGGAGAGTTATTAAATGGAGAGTTAGAGGTATCGGGAAGATGGAGAGAATATTTTGAGGATTTGTTAAATGTTGATGAAGACAGGAAGCTGTGATTTCGTGTGTAGGGCAAGGAGGAATAACATCTTGTAGGAGTGTGGAAGAGCCAGTTGTGGGTGTAGGGAAGTTCGTGAGGCAGTGGGTAGAATGAAAGGGTAAGGCAGCTGGGATTGATGGGATAAAGATAGAAATGTTAAAAGCAGGTGGGGATATAATTTTGGAGTGGTTGGTGCTATTATTTAATAAATGTATGGAAGAGGGTAAGGACCTAGGGATTGGCAGAGAGCGTGCATTGTTCCTTTGTATAAAGGCAAAGGACAAAAGAGAGTGCAAAAATTATAGGGGAATAAGTCTGTTGAGTGTACCTGGTAAAGTGTATGGTAGAGTTATTATTGAAAGAATTAAGAGTAAAACAGAAAGCAGGATAGCAGATGAACAAGGGGGCTTTAGGAAAGGTAGGGGTGTGTAGACCAAGTGTTTACAGTGAAACATATAGGTGAACAGTATTTGGATAAGGGTAAAGATGCTTTTGTGGCATTTATGGATTTGGAAAAGGCGTATGATAGGGTAGATAGGGGGCAATGTGGCAGATGTGCAGGTGATGGAATAGGATGGAAGGTTCACTGAGCTATGAAGAGTTTTTATGAGGATAGTGAGGCTCAGGTTAGAGTGTGTAGGAGGGAAGGGACTATTCCAGTAAAAGTGGGCCTTAGACAAGGATGTGTGATGTCACCGTGGTTGTTCAATATATTTATAGATGGGGTTGTAAGAGAAGTGAATGCGAGGGTCTTGGCAAGAGGTGTTGGGCTAAAAGATAAAGAAGCAAATACAAAGGGGGAGTTGTCACAGTTGCTTTTGCTGATGACACTGTGCTTTTGGGAGATTCTGAAGAGAAGCTGCAGAGGTTGGTGGATGAATTTGGTAGGGTGTGTAAAAGAAGAAAATTGAAAGTGAATATAGGAAAGAGTAAGGTGATGAGGATAACAAAAAGAATAGGTGACGAAAGATTGATATCAGATTGGAGGGAGAGAGTATGGAGGAGGTGAATGTATTCAGATATTTGGGAGTGGACATGTCGGCGGATGGGTCTATGAAGGATGAGGTGAATCATAGAATTGATGAGGGAAAAGGGTGAGTGGAGCACTTCGGAGTCTGTGGAGACAAAGAACCTTGTCCATGGAAGTAAAGAGGGGAATGTATGAGAGTATAGTTATACCAACGCTCTTATATGGGTGTGAAGCATGGGTGATGAATGTTGCAACGAGGAGAAGGCTGGAGGCAGTGGAGATGTCATGTCTGAGGTCAATGTGTGGTGTGAATATAATGCAGAGAATTCGAGTTTGGAAATTAGGAGGAGGTGCGGATTACCAAAACGATTGTCCAGAGAGCTGAGGAGGGGTTGTTGAGGTGGTTTGGACATGTAGAGAGAATGGAACGAGACAGAGTGACTTCGAGAGTGTATAAATCTGTAGTGGAGGGAAGGCGGGGTAGGGTCGGCCTAGGAAAGGTTGGAGGGAGGGGTAAAGGAAGTTTTGTGTGCGAGGGCTTGGACTTCCAGCAAGCATGTGTGAGCGTATTTGATAGGAGTGAATGGAGGCATATGGTTTTTAATACTTGACGGCTGTTGGAGTGTGAGCAAAGTAACATTTATGAAGGGATTCAGGGAAACTCGGCAGGCCGGACTTGAGTTCTGGAGATGGGAAGACAGTGCCGGCACCTGAAGGAGGGGTGTTAATGTTGCAGTTTTATAACTGTAGTGTAAAGCACCCTTCTGGCAAGACAGTGATGGAGTGAATGATGATGAAAGTTTTTCTTTTCCCACCCTGCCTGGTGGAATGGCCGATGTGTTAATAAAAAAAATATATATATATATATATATATATA
>WNWK01001426.1:52119-283113 GCA_009830355.1 Cherax destructor
AATTGAGCTATGTGTAGAAAGAGGTTTGGTAATAAGTAATACATATTTTATGAAAAAGAGGATAAATAAATATACAAGGTATGATATAGCACGTAAGGAAAGTAGTTTGTTGGATTATGTATTGGTGGATAAAAGGTTGATGAGTAGGCTTCAGGATGTACATGTTTATAGAGGGGCAACGGATATATCAGATCATTATTTGGTTGTAGCTACAGTTAGAGTAAAAAGGTAGATGGGACAAAGGAAAATGGCAACAGCAAGTAAGGAGAGGTAAAAGTGTATAAACTAAGGAGGAGGAAGTTAGGTGAGATATAAGCAACTATTGGCAGAAAGGTGGGCTAGTCAAGTAGGAGTAGTGGGGGTTGAAGAAAGTTGGGATAGTTTTAAAAATGCAGTATTAGAATGTGGGGCAGAAGTTTTGGTTATAGGAGGGTGGGTGCAGGAGGAAAGAGGAGTGAGTGGGAATGAAGAAGTAAAGGGTGTGATAAAAAGAAAAAGGTAGCATGAGAGGTTTTACAAAACAGAAGTGTTAGTAGAAAGAGCAGAGTATATGGAGAGTAAAGAAAGGTGAAGAGAGTGGTGAGAGAGTGCAAAAGAAGAGCGGATGAAAGACGGGAGAGGCTCTGTCAAGAAATTTTTGCTGAAAACAAGAAAAATTTTGGAGTGAGATAAACAAGGTAAGAAAGCCTAGGGACGAATGGATTTGTCAGTTAAAAACAGAGTAGGGAGTTAGTAGATGGGGAGCTGGAGGTATTGGGTAGATGGCGGGAATATTTTGAGGAACTTTAAATGTCGATGAAAAGAGGAGGCGATAATTTCATGACTGGCCAGGGAGGTACAACATCGTTAGGAGTGAAGAAAGAGCAGGATGTGAGTGGGGGAGAGTGCGTGAGGCATTACGTAGAATGAAAGGGGTAAAGCAGCTGGATTGACGGAATCATGACAGAAATGTTAAAGCAGGGGATATAGTGTTGGAGTGGTTGGTATTTTTGTTTAATAAATGTATGAAAGAGGGGAAGGTACCTAGGGATTGGCAGCGAGCATGTATAGTTCCTTTATATAAAGGGAAGGGGGATAAAGAGAGTGTAAAAATTATAGGGGAATAAGTTTACTGAGTATACCAGGTAAAGTGTATGGCAGGGTTATTATTGAAAGATTAGAGGTAAGACAGAGAGTAGGATTGCAGATGAGCAAGGAGGCTTTAGAGTGGGTAGGGGATGTGTAGATCAAGTGTTTACAGTGAAGCATATATGTGAACAGTATTTAGATAAAGGTAGAGAAGTTTTTATTGCATTTATGGATTTAGAAAAGGCATATGATAGAGTGGATAGGGAGCAATGTGGCAAATGTTGCAAGTGTATGGAATAGGTAGTAAGTTACTGAAGGCTGTAAGAGTTTTATGAGGATAGTGAGGCTCAGGTTAGGGTGTGTAGGAGAGAGGGAGATTACTTCCCGGTAAAGTAGGTCTTAGACAGGGTTGTGTAATGTCACCATGGTTGTTTAATATATTTATAGATGGGGTTGTAAAAGAAGTAAATGCTAGGGTGTTGGGGAGAGGGTGGGATTAAATTATGGAGAATTAAATGCAAAATGGGAGTTGACACAGTTACTTTTTGCTGATGATACTGTGCTTATGGGAGATTCTAAAGAAAAGTTGCAAAGGTTAGTGGACGAGTTTGGGAGAGTGTGTAAAGGTAGAAAGTTAAAAGTGAACATAGATAAGAGTAAGGTGATGAGGGTATCAAACGATTTAAATAAAAGAAAATTGGATATCACATTGGAGAGAGGGATTATGGAAGAAGTAAATGTTTTCAGATATTTGGGAGTTGATGTGTCAGCAGATGGGTTTATGAAGGATGAGGTTAACCATAGAATTGATGAAGGAAAAAAGGTGAGTGGTGCATTGAGGTATCTGTGGAGACAAAAACGTTATCCATGGAGGCAAAGAAGGGAATGTACAAAGTATTGTGGTACCAACACTCTTATATGGGTGTGAAGCATGGGTTGCAAATGCTGCAGCGAGGAGGAGGCTGGAGGCAGTGGAGATGTCCTGTCTAAGGGCAATGTGTGTAAATATTATGCAGAAAATTCGAATGTGGAAATTAGGAGAAGGTGTGGAGTTACTAAAAGTATTTGTCAGAGGGCTGAAGAGGGTTGTTGAGGTGGTTTGGTCATTTAGAGAGAATGGATCAAAGTAGAATGACTTGGAGAAGCGTATAAATCTGTAGGGGAAGGAAGGCGGGGTAGGGGGTCGTTCTAGAAAAGGTTGGAGGGAAGGGGTAAAGGAGGTTTTGTGGGCAGGGGCTTGGACTTCCAGCAAGCATGTGTGAGCGTGTTAGATAGGAGTGAATGGAGACGAATGGTTTTTGGGACATGACGATCTGTTGGAGTGTGAGCAGGGTAACATTGTGTGAAGGGATTCAGGGAAACCAGTTAATTGATTTAGTTGGACTTGAGTCCTGAAATGGAAGTACAATGCCTGCACTTTAAAGGAGGGGTCTGAGATAGTGACAGCTGGGAGGGACTTTTCTCAGCTGTAGTATCTGAGCTCCTCTGCAAAGACAGTGATTATGTATGAGTGTGGTGAAAGTGTTGAATGATGATGAAAGTTTTTTCTTTTTGGGGATTTTCTTTCTTTTGGGTCACCCTGCCTCGGTGGGAGAGCGGCCGACTTGTTGAAAAAAAAAAAAAAAAATATATATATATATATATATACACACACGCATGCGCATACACGAATGCACACACACACACACAGGAGCTGTGAATCGACCCCAACCACAATTAGGTGAGTACACACACACACACACAATATATATATATATATATATATATATATATATATATATATATATAATATATATATATATATATATATGTCGTGCCGATTAGGTAAAACTGGTCAATTAGCAAGAACTCATCTAAAATTAAGTCCTTTCTAAAAATTTCTCTTATACGTTTAAAGATATATTTTTTTCATTTATGTTGATGTAAGAATTTATAATTTTGTACCAAGAGAAACTTTGAAAACCTACCTAACCTTATTAAAACAATCGCAATTTAATTTAGACCTAACCCAACTAAATATATTTAGATACGTTAACATTAATTTAATAATAAACAAACACAATGAAATATATTTTCATTTATGTTCAGAATGATTTTGCAAATTATCATACACAAATTTTCACTTGTCTTATATGGCAAGGTGACTCATTTAGCCAAAATAAGTTTACTAATACACACATAATATATATATATACATATATATATACATATATATATATATATATATATATATATAATATATATATACATATACATACATACATACATACATACATACATACATACCTACATACATTACATACATACATACATACATACATACATACATACATACATACATACATACATACATATATATATATATATATATATATATATGGGGAAGTGGAACAGAATTCTTCCTCTGTAAGCCATGCGTGTCGTAAGAGGCGACTAACATGCTGGGAGCAAGGGGCTAGTAACCCCTTCTCCTGTATATATTACTAAATGTAAAATGGGGAAACTTTCGTTTTTCATTTTGGGCCACCCCACTTCGGTGGGAAACGGCCGACGTGTTGAATGAATGAATGAATGATATACTTACAGTGGTACCCAGAGTTTCGGCCATAATTCGATCCAGAAGGCTGTTTGAGTGCCATTACCGAACGAATTTGTTCCCATAAGGAATAATGTAAATTAGATTAGTCCATTTCAGACCCCCAAAAAATACACTTACAAAAGCACTTACAATAATACACTTACATAATTGTTCGAGTTAGGAGCTGTACGAAACTCGGGGTACTACCGTATATATTTTTTTTTTACAAAACCTACGAATGTGAAATATTTGTAAACAAGTTGAATTTTGAAGGCTGGTAGAGATTTGGGTATACGTACTATACTGATACACAACTGATTTATACTTACTGGTGGTGCAAATTGGCTTCCATTTGTTTGAAAATTTGGAGGTGGCATCTGTAGAGAAAATGATTTACAGTAGTGTACTTTTAGGACTTTGCAAAAAAAAAAAAAAAAAAAAAAAGTCAAACATATTTTAAAGTAAATACATCGCCACTCCCAACAAAACAAGATGAAATATCCATGTTAAAATCTTTAAGTTTCTTAAAAATATGATAGATTTTTTCTTGATTCTCAGGTGTCATTAGGCAAATCCACTAACACTCATGCCTATCTAGCAATACTCACAGTACATATGTGCTTTGGTATACTCCAGATAGCTGTTCTTCAGACAATTCACAAGACTGGGTTGATAATTCAATTTGTTTTTGGCCATATCTCTTTGAAACAGAACATGGATAAGAACAAAGTGATGAGTATCAAACGAGTTAGGCAAAGAAAAATTGATGTCAGATTGGAGGGGAAGGAGTATGGAGGAAGGGAATGTGTTCAGATATTTGGGAGTGAACGTGTCGGTGGATGAGTACATGTATATGAAAGACGAGGTAAACCAAAGAACTGATAAAGGGAAAAGGTGGTTGGTGCACTGAGGTTTCTGTGGAGACAAAGAACATTATCCATGGAGGCAAAGATTGGAATGTATGAGTGTATAGTGGTAACAACACTTGTATGGGTGTGAAGCATGGGTTGTGAATGTTGCAGGGGAGGAGGAGGTTGTAGGCAGTAGAGATGTGTCTGAGGGCAACATGTGGCATAAATATTATGAAGAAAATTCATAGTTTGAAAATTAGGAGGAGGTGCAGAGTTACTAAAAGTATTATTCAAAGGGCTGAGGAGGGGTTGTTGAGGTGGATTGGTCATTTACAGAGTATGGAACAAAATAGGATGACTTGGAGAGTACATATATAAATCTGTAATGGAGGGAAGGCAGAGTAGGGGTAGTCCTAGGAAAGGATGGAGGGAAGGGTAAAGGAGGTTTTGTGTGCAAGGGGCTTGGACATACAGCAGGCAAGTGTGAGTGTGTTAGACAGGAGTGAATGGAGACAAATGGCTTTTGGGACTTGAAAAGCTGTTGGAGTGTGAATAAGGTAATATTTTGTGAAGGGATTCAGGGAAACCAGTTAGCAGGACTTGAGTCCTGAAGGTGGGAAGTACAGTGCCTGCACTCTAAAGGAGGGGTTTATGATATCTGCTGTTTAGAGGGACATCTAAACTGTTGTATCTGCACGCCTCTGGCAAGACAGTGATAGTGTAAATGATGGTTAAAGTATTTATTTTTTTTGGGTCACCCTGCCCCAGTGGGAAACAGCCAGTGTGTTAAAAATAAATAAAAAAAATCAAATTTATTTAACCCTTTCAGGGTCCAGACCCCCAATCTGAAACTTGTCCACAGGGTCCAAGAATTTAAAAAAAAAAATTGTTATTTTTTCTTGTGAAATGGTAGAGAATCTTTTTCTGAAGGTAATAAAACAAAAAGTATGAAATTTGATGGAAAACTGACGAAATTACACTCGCAAATTTTACTGCATCAGCGATATTTACGCTTCGCCGATTTTGCCCACTTTGACTCCCATTTTAGGCCAATTACATACATTATTCTAGTCAACCAAATTCTTAGCTATTTCGCTAGTATTACTTCTATTTTATCAATTGAGCACAAGAAATCGCCCAGTCAACTGTTTCAACTACCCAATAAAGTGATCGGAAATTGGTAATTCGGCCAATTTCACACAAAGTTCAAAATATTCCAATTTCAAAATAGGGTCCAGAATAAACAAGGCAGGTATTCCTGGCACTAAAATAACATTTCCTCTGTTTATTAGTTATGTTTTCAGGCTTTACAAATGAATTTCATTTTATTTTTTTTATTCACATAATTAATTTTTATTCACACCAAAAAATAGAAGATTTACTGTTATGCAATATTGTAATAATTGTATAAATAATATCAGCGCATTCACGAACGAACATTAGATCCACCAGCTGATGTGTATTGGACACGTGACATCATTTGTTTACTCTTGAACATAGGCAAAAATCGAACATTTCCAATATTTTGAGCTCAGTTTCAAGCCATTTTCATTACTAAAATCAATCAAAATCATCTCTATTTCTGTAATATATCTTACATTCTATCAAATGAGACCAAGAAAAAGCAAATACAACCATAAAAAACATACGAAAAAAATTGTAAATTCGCCGTTTTAATAAAAAATACAGTCGCAGTTCATTTTTCTCATTATGCAGTGTGCTGCAGGATTTGTTTTATATGGTGCACACTTACCTCAGATGTATTCTCTCATATCTAGGAACAAATTTACCACTCACAGCTTATCTGAGTGAACCGAGCTCATGGCGTAGAACTATACCTTTGACCTTTGATATACCTTTGAAGAGTTTCGAGAGTATCTACTCTCTGAGCCCGGCCATGGGCCAGGCTCGTCTGGTGCTTGGACCCTGGTTTTAAAAACGTAGAACTACAGAATGGACCCTCAAAGGGTTAAATAAATGAATAACTAGAAAGAAAGCATTTTTGGGCTATTAATATTGACATTAATTTGTCAATTTCTATCTGGATTTGTTAATCAAAAACTTTCATATTTTTAGTGCAGATATACATGGTACGTATGTTCATATTGGCAGAGAGCGTGTATAGTTCCTTTATATAAAGGGAAGGGTGACAAAAGAGATTGTAAAAATTATAGGGGAATAAGTTTACTGTAGGTAGTAGGTTGGTAGACAGCAACCACCCAGGGAGGTACTACCATCCTGCCAGGTGACTGTGAAACAGAAACCTGAAACTGTTTTACATGATGGTAGGATTGCTGGTGTCTTTTTTCTGTCTCATAAACATGCAAGATTTCAGGTACGTCTTGCTACTTCTACTTACACTTAGGTCACACTACGCAAACATGTACACGTTTATGTATACACACTCATCTGAGTTTTCTTTGATTTTATCTTAATAGTTCTTGTTCTTATTGCTTTTCCCTTTCATATCCATGGGGAAGTGGAATAAGAATCTTTCCTCCGTAAGCCATGCGTGTTGTAAAAGTCAACTAAAATGCCGGGAACAATGGGCTAGTAACCCCTTTTCCTGTATAGCTTACTAAAAAGAAGAAGAAGAAAACCGTCAAAGTGGGGTGTTTGAATGTGCGTGGATGTTGTGCGAATGATAAGAAAGAGATGATTGTAGATGTTATGAATGAAAAGAAGCTGGATGTCCTGGCTTTAAGTGAGACAAAGCTGAAGGGGTAGGAGAGTTTCAGTGGGGAGAAATAAATGGGATTAGATCAGGGGTTTCAAATAGAGTTAGAGCTAAAGAAGGAGTGGCAATAATGTTGAATAATCAGTTATGGCAGGTAAAGAAGGAGTATAAATTCAAGGATTATGTGGAGTAAAATAAAGGTTGGATGTGAAAAGTGGGTTATAGTAAGTGTTTATGCACCTGGAGAAGAGAGAAGTGTAGAGGAGAGAGAGATTTTGGGAAATGTTGAGTGAGTGTGGGGAGTTTTGAACCAAGTGAGAGAGTAATTGTGGTTGGGGATCTTAATGCTAAAGTGGGTAAAAATGTTGTGGATGGAGTAGTAGGTAAATTTGGGGTGCCAGGGGTAAATGTAAATGGGGAGCCATTAATTGAGCTATGTGTAGAAAGAGGTTTGGTAATAAGTAATACATATTTTATGAAAAAAAGGATAAATAAATATACAAGGTATGATATAGCACGTAAGGAAAGTAGTTTGTTGGATTATGTATTGGTGGATAAAAGGTTGATGAGTAGGCTTCAGGATGTACATGTTTATAGAGGGGCAACGGATATATCAGATCATTATTTGGTTGTAGCTACAGTTAAAGTAAAAGGTAGATGGGACAAAAAGAAAATGGCAACAGCAAGTAAGAGAGGTAAAAGTGTATAAACTAAGGGAGGAGGAAGTTAGGGTGAGATATAAGCAACTATTGGCAGAAAGGTGGGCTAGTGCAAGTAGGAGTAGTGGGGGGGTTGAAGAGAGTTGGGATAGTTTTAAAAATGCAGTATTAGAATGTGGGGCAGAAGTTTGTGGTTATAGGAGGGTGGGTGCAGGAGGAAAGAGGAGTGAGTGGTGGAATGAAGAAGTAAAGGGTGTGATAAAAGAAAAAGGTAGCTTATGAGAGGTTTTTACAAAACAGAAGTGTTAGTAGAAGAGCAGAGTATATGGAGAGTAAAAGAAAGGTGAAGAGAGTGGTGAGAGAGTGCAAAAGAAGAGCGGATGAAAGAACGGGAGAGGCTCTGTCAAGAAATTTTGCTGAAAACAAGAAAAAATTTTGGAGTGAGATAAACAAGGTAAGAAAGCCTAGGGAACGAATGGATTTGTCAGTTAAAAACAGAGTAGGGGAGTTAGTAGATGGGGAGCTGGAGGTATTGGGTAGATGGCGGGAATATTTTGAGGAACTTTTAAATGTCGATGAAAAGAGGGAGGCGATAATTTCATGTACTGGCCAGGAGGTACAACATCGTTTAGGAGTGAAGAAGAGCAGGATGTGAGTGTGGGGGAGGTGCGTGAGGCATTACGTAGAATGAAAGGGGGTAAAGCAGCTGGAATTGACGGAATCATGACAGAAATGTTAAAAGCAGGGGGGGATATAGTGCTGGAGTGGTTGGTATTTTTGTTTAATAAATGTATGAAAGAGGGGAAGGTACCTAGGGATTGGCAGCGAGCATGTATAGTTCCTTTATATAAAGGAAGGGGATAAAAGAGAGTGTAAAATTATAGGGGAATAAGTTTACTGAGTATACCAGGTAAAGTGTATGGCAGGGTTATTATTGAAAGAATTAGAGGTAAGACAGAGAGTAGGATTGCAGATGAGCAAGGAGGCTTTAGAGTGGGTAGGGGATGTGTAGATCAAGTGTTTACAGTGAAGCATATATGTGAACAGTATTTAGATAAAGGTAGAGAAGTTTTTATTGCATTTATGGATTTAGAAAAGGCATATGATAGAGTGGATAGGGGAGCAATGTGGCAAATGTTGCAAGTGTATGGAATAGGTAGTAAGTTACTGAAGGCTGTAAAGATTTTTTATGAGGATAGTGAGGCTCAGGTTAGGGTGTGTAGGAGAGAGGAGATTACTTCCGGTAAAGTAGGTCTTAGACAGGGATGTGTAATGTCACCATGGTTGTTTAATATATTTATAGATGGGGTTGTAAAAGAAGTAAATGCTAGGGTGTTGGGGAGAGGGTGGGATTAAATTATGGAGAATTAAATGCAAAATGGGAGTTGACACAGTTACTTTTTGCTGATGATACTGTGCTTATGGGAGATTCTAAAGAAAAGTTGCAAAGGTTAGTGGACGAGTTTGGGAGAGTGTGTAAAGGTAGAAAGTTAAAAGTGAACATAGATAAGAGTAAGGTGATGAGGGTATCAAACGATTTAAATAAAGAAAAATTGGATATCACATTGGAGAGAGGGATTATGGAAGAAGTAAATGTTTTCAGATATTTGGGAGTTGACGTGTCAGCGGATGGGTTTATGAAGGATGAGGTTAACCATAGAATTGATGAAGGAAAAAAGGTGAGTGGTGCATTGAGGTATCTGTGGAGACAAAAAACGTTATCCATGGAGGCAAAGAAGGGAATGTACGAAAGTATAGTGGTACCAACACTCTTATATGGGTGTGAAGCATGGGTTGCAAATGCTGCAGCGAGGAGGAGGCTGGAGGCAGTGGAGATGTCCTGTCTAAGGGCAATGTGTGGTGTAAATATTATGCAGTAAATTCGGAATGTGGAAATTAGGAGAAGGTGTGGAGTTACTAAAAGTATTTATCAGAGGGCTGAAGAGGGGTTGTTGAGGTGGTTTGGTCATTTAGAGAGAATGGATCAAAGTAGAATGACTTGGAGAGCGTATAAATCTGTAGGGGAAGGAAGGCGGGGTAGGGGTCGTCCTAGAAAAGGGTGGAGGGAAGGGGTAAAGGAGGTTTTGTGGGCGAGGGGCTTGGACTTCCAGCAAGCATGTGTGAGCGTGTTAGATAGGAGTGAATGGAGACGAATGGTTTTTGAGACCTGACAAGCTGTTGAAACGTGAGCAGGGTAATATTTAGTGAAGGGATTCAGGGAAACTGGTTATTATAGATTTACCCAGACTTGAGTCCTGGAAATGGGAAGTACAATGCCTGCACTTTAAAGGAGGGGTCTAAGATATTGACAGTTTGGAGGGACTATTCTAAACTGTCGTATCTGAGCGCCTCTGCATAGACAGTGATTATGTATGAGTGAGGTGAAAGTGTTGAATGATGATGAAAGTATTTTCTGTTTGGGAAATTTTCTTTCTTTTTGGGTCACCCTGCCTCGGTGGGAGACGGCCAATTTGTTGAAAATAAAAAATAGATTTGACAGCTAAAAACAAAAGAGAGAGAGAGATGTTAGATGGGGAGGCACAGGTGCTGGGAAGATGGAGTGGAGATGGATGGTGGGAGGGAGGGGGTAAGGGAGGTTTTTTGTAAGGGGGTTGGACATACAGCAGGCATGTGTGAGCATGCAGACAGGAGTGGAGATGAATGGGTTTTGGGACTTGACGAGCTGTTTGTGTGTGAGCAGGGTAATATTTTGTGAAGGTATTCAAGGAAACCGGTTAGCCAGACTCGAGTCCTGGATGTGGGAAGTATAGTGCCTCATCTCTTAAAAAAAAAAAAAAAAAAAAGGGGAAGTTTGGGATATTTGCTGTTTAGTGACATCTAAACTGTCATATGTGCACACCTCTGGCAAGACACTGATAGTGTGAATGATGATGAAAGTTTCTTTTTTGGGGTCAAACTGTCTCAGTGGGAGACTGCCAACATTAAAAAAAAAAAATCCATTTTATTCATGAAAGAAGGGAAGGTACCTAAGGACTAGAAGAGAGCATGCAGTTTGTAAAAGAAAAAATGAGGACAAAAAAAAGTAAAAATTATAGGGGAATAAGTCTGTTGAGTCCATGCGTGTCGTAAGAGGCGATTAAAATGCTGGGAGCAAGGGGCTAGTAACCCCTTCTTCTGTGTATATTACTAATTGTAAAAGGAGAAACTTTCGTTTTTCCCTTTGGGCCACCCCGCCTTGGTGGGAAACGGCCGACGTGTTGAAAGAAAGAAGTCTGTTGAGTATACCAGGTAAACTACATGGAAGAATTAATATTGAAAGATGGAATATGATAATGCAGGCTTGCAAAGGAACAAAAGAGGATTCAGAAAGGGTAGGGAAAGGTAGGGAATGTGTGAACCAAGTGTTTACATTGAAGCATATTATTATTATAATAAAACTGAAGTGCCAAACCTCAATGAAGCATATAAATGAACAATACTTAGGCAAAAGTAAGAAACTGTCACATTTGTGTGTTTAGAATAAAAAATAATTTGATAGGGTACCAATGTGACAGATGTTGCAAAGGTATGGCAGGCTACTAAAAGCAGTAAAGAGTTTTTATGCAGATAGTAAGGCTCAGGTTAGGGTTATGCAGGAGAAGGGACTCTATAGTATTTACCAGTAAGATGGACAAAGATGTGTGAGGTCACTAGTTGTTTAATATATTTATAGATGGGATTATAAAAGTGAATGCTAAGGTGTTGGGGAGAGATGTGGGTTTAAAAGATAATGATATACAAAGTGGGAGTTATCACAATTGTTCTTTTGGAAGGCTCTTAAAAAAAAAAAAAAGGAAATTAAAAGTGAACATAGAAAAGAGCAAGGCAAGTAACAAAAAGAACAGGCAATGAAAGACTAGATATCAGATAGAAAAGAGGGAGTTAATGTATTCAGAGATGTAGGAGTGGACATTTCAGCAGATGGGTCTATGAACGAAGAGGTGAACAACAGACCAGACAAAGGGAAAAAGGTAAGTGGTGTGTTCAAGCATCTGTGGAATTTTTTTTTTTTTTTAAACACACTGGCCATCTTCCACTAGAGTACAGTGGTATCAACACTGTTATAAGAGTGTGAGGCAGCATGGGTTTTAAATATTGCTCTGAAGAGGAGGTTAGAGGCAGTGAAAATGTCATGTTCTAGAACAATGTGTGGTTTGAAAATTATGTATAGAATTCAGAGCATATAAGACAGCATGAAGTTACCAAAGGTATAATAGTGACAGTTGGGGTGGCTTTGGCATTCAGAGAGGATAGAGTAGATAGGATGACCAAGGTGTATAAATCTAGGGTGGAAGAAAGGAGGGTTAAGGGTCATCCCAGGAAGATGGATAAAGAAGGCTTTGAGTGCTAGACCCTTGATCATCATGCAGGCACGTGTGTGTCTTCAATCGGAATGAATGGAGACAAGTGGTTTTATGACTTGACATACTACTGGAATATGAGCAAGGTAACATTTAGGAAAGGTTTCAGGAATTCAGTTAGGTAAATTTTGAGTCCTGGAGGTGAGAAGTAGAGCCTAAACTCCAAAGGAGGGGCAGAGATATTGCAGTTCTAAAAGGTCATTTGATCTGTGATGTCTGCAAACTGCTGGTAGGACATCTTATTGAATGGTAAATGTGTTATTTTTTTTTGTGTGTGGGGGGAGAGGGTTACCCTTCTTCAATGGAATATGGCCTATGTTAGAAAATAAGATCTTGTCTTTCCACAATTATTCATTTAATAGTATGTACCAATACATTTTATTTTAGCTTTTTCTACCAGTGACCTAATTCCTATTGCTTCTTTCCATTAAAACTATCCTGAAGTTTTAAACTTTGTTTAACTCAGTGCTAGGACATTTACTCTCCCTTTCATAACATCTACATTTAACCTCTATTACATCCACACACCCTAACTTTCTACTTCATCATTTAAATTTTCACAAAAACTATTTTCAAAATCTACAGACTGACTATCCAAAGCAAACAGCAAATACTTTATTGCACTATAAAACTTGTAAAATAAGAGGTGGTATAAACCTTGGTAATAAATACCGATAAGTTGGTTTGGAAAAACATGTAAGCAAACACGAGGACATATTTATTAGAAAAAGTTTCGGTCCTGGGACCTTGATTCCTTCGGTCCCAGGACCAAAACGTTTTCTAATAAATATGTCCTAGTGCTTGCTTACATATTTTTCTAAACCAAAATAAGAGGTGTACAGTACCGATCCTGAGTAAGACCGTTGTGTGTGGGGTGCTCTCTGCCTTTTGCTAGTGCGCTCAGCATCAGTATCGGACTGCATGTCACTCTCGATCAAAGAACTGCACAGGTCACTCTGCTGGAAAGTGGTTTTGGAATAAGATCTTCTAAAAGACAATATGACAACTTTCACTTGATTCTCTACAAAGCAGAATAATATTATGAATCCTTCCAAAATTAAATAAATTATACTATATAGCTAATTAAATTATATATAGCTAATTAAATAAATTATATACAGTGGACCTAGGTAGTCGGTTGGTAGACAGCAACCGCCCAAGGAGGTACTACCGTCCTGCCAAGTGAGTGTAAAACGAAAGCCTGTAATTGTTTTACATGATGGTAGGATTGCTGGTGTCTTTTTTCTGTCTCATAAACATGCAAGATTTCAGGTACATCTTGCTACTTCTACTTACACTTAGGTCACACTACACATTCATGTACAAGCATATACAGTGGTACCTCGACTTACGATGGTCCCCAAACTCACCCTTTTATGTAAGTTTATTTTTTTAAATGCTTTTGTAAGTGTAATTTTGGGGGTCTAAAAGGACTAGTCTATTTTACATCATTCCTTAAGGGGATAAATTCGTTTGGTAATGGCACTTTAACAGTATTCTGGAATGAAAAAATATCGTAAGTCGAGGTACCACTGTATATACACACCCCTCTGGGTTTTCTTCTATTTTCTTACTAGTTCTTGTTCTTATTTCCTCTTATCTCCATGGGGAAGTGGAACAGAATTCTTCCTCCGTAAGCCATGCGTGTCGTAAGAGGCGATTAAAATGCCGGGAGCAAGGGGCTAGTAACCCCTTCTTCTGTGTATATTACTAATTGTAAAAGGAGAAACTTTCGTTTTTCCTTTTGGGCCACCCCGCCTTGGTGGGAAACAGCCGACGTGTTGAAAGAAAGAAGAAGATATACAGTGGACCCCCGAGTTTCGGTCATCTCAAAACTCGAACAATTATGTAAGTGTATAATTGTAAGTGCTTTTGTAAGTGTATTTTTGGAGGTCTGAAATGAACTAACCTACTTTACATTATTCCTTAAGGGAGCAAATTCATTCGGTAATGGCACTTGAGCAGCCTTCTGGAACGAATTATGACCGAAACTCGGGGGTCCACTGTATAGCTAATTAAATAAATTATATACACCAAGTCCTCCACTTACAAACACATTGGGACCTCCTGAATTGTGTATAATATTCATAATACAGGAAGTCTTCAACTTACAAAGATGTTGGGACCTTCTTCTTGTGTATAATATATAATAATAATATACACAACAATGATATAATGATATTATACACAATAATGATATAATAATGATATTATACACAATACAGAAGATTCTCAACATGTTTTTAAGTCGAGGACTTACTGTATAACTAATTCCCTGTTGCTTAAAGAAGTAGTACGTATATAAATTTCTTATGCATTATTGGTTGCCTCAAAGTACAATGAACACTTATTAACAAGAATCAACCCACAAGGACACTTAAGATATGCTTACCTCCACTTCCAAAGCAGGGCATGTTATAGGCAAATCCTGATTTTAAACAAAATCCAACCTCTATTCACCAGTCACGAGATTTGGTGTAACAAATGTAAAATGCACCTATCTTAATTGAATAACAACATCTTGAACAAATATACTGACAGTCTGCATGAGAAACAATAAGTCACAGTATATAACAAAATTAAAAAAAATACATTATTAAAAGTATGTCCCAATAATACATAATTACAAATCTATGTCCCATATGTCCAAAAAAAGTTAATCAATAGACTAATAATGATTATTCCAAGTCCAACATGAGAATAATCATATAAAAGATGCATCACACAAACATATACAACTATCAAGGAAAGTACAGTGGTACCTCGAGTTACAATATTTTTTCGTTCGAGAATGCTGTTCAAGTGCCATTACCAAACGAATTTATCCCCATAAGGAATAATGTAAAATAGACTAGTCCTTTTACACCCCCAAAAATATACTTACAAAAGCATTTAAAAAAATAAACTTACATAAAAGGGCGATTTTGGGGACCATAGTAACTCGAGGTACCACTGTACCTCAATAGTACATAATCCCAAGTCAATACAGCGTATGTGCATACATTTGAATATATACACATACAGGAGAGCCCTGTGTATTCAGCACCCTCTTTTCGGTGTTCCACATTTTTGTTGGCTTTCAACTAAGGCATTTTTCATTATGTTCAGTGCTTTTACCACTTTTTCCACTATTTTCACACAACAGTTGCATAACAGAAAGGTGACCGGCTCCATATTTTAAGATAAGTATTTTATGTACTGTGTATTTATTTTACTTTTGTTTGTTTTTATACCAACATGATAGTGTAAACACATTAATTTGACACATTGGATAATGAAAAACACTTTTCCACCTGCTGGCAATTTTCATTTATCGCATAAGGTCAGGAACCTAACAGCAATACAAACGGGGCCCTTTTGTATATATGTATGTACATACATACAGTAGGGCCCCACTTTACGGCATTCCGCTTTATGGTGTTCCGCTAATACGGACATTTCAAATTATATGACCAAAACTCACTATACGGCTCCCCCCACTTGACTTTTTAATACGGTCACCGCATCCCACCCAGTTTGTTTACATTCTCTGTGGGCTCCGTGAGCACTGCGTCTCTCCATTATGTTTGGAAATTTTCCAAAATTTCAAGTGTTTTTAAAAGTTATTTCATATTTTACATATACTCTGATAATTATACTTATGTATACCTGTACCTAAATAAACTTACACACTGTGCTGGCATGCAGGTACACATTAAAATCAGTAAGAGTGTCTTATGTCTCGAGACACCATATTAATAATGATGATGATAATAATAATACTCAATAATAATCACCGAGTCTCATTAAATGTTGTAGTATACAGTGGACCCCCGCCTAACGAGCAAAATTCATTCCAGAAGCCTGCTCAAGTGCCATTACCGAACAAATTTACTTCCTTAAGAAATGATGTCACGTAGGTTAGTCTATTTCAGACCCCCAAAAATACACTTCCACAGGCACTTACAATATTATACTTACATAATTGTACGATGGGGTTGTAAAAGAAGTAAATGCTAGGGTGTTGGGGAGAGGGGTGGGATTAAATTATGGGGAATTAAATGCAAAATGGGAGTTGACACAGTTACTTTTTGCTGATGATACTGTGCTTATGGGAGATTCTAAAGAAAAGTTGCAAAGGTTAGTGGACGAGTTTGGGTGTGTGTGTAAAGGTAGAAAGTTGAAAGTGAACATAGATAAGAGTAAGGTGATGAGACGATTTAAATAAAGAAAAATTGGATATCACATTGGAGAGAGGGATTATGGAAGAAGTAAATGTTTTCAGATATTTGGGAGTTGACGTGTCACCGGATGGGTTTATGAAGGATGAGGTTAACCATAGAATTGATGAAGGAAAAAAGGTGAGTGGTGTGTTGAGGTATCTGTGGAGACAAAAAACGTTATCCATGGAGGCAAAGAAGGGAATGTACGAAAGTATAGTGGTACCAACACTCTTATATGGGTGTGAAGCATGGGTTGCAAATGCTGCAGCGAGGAGGAGGCTGGAGGCAGTGGAGATGTCCTGTCTAAGGGCAATGTGTGGTGTAAATATTATGCAGAAAATTCAGAATGTGGAAATTAGGAGAAGGTGTGGAGTTACTAAAAGTATTTGTCAGAGGGGTTGTTGAGGTGGTTTGGTCATTTAGAGAGAATGGATCAAAGTAGAATGACTTGGAGAGCGTATAAATCTGTAGGGGAAGGAAGGCGGGGTAGGGGTAGTCCTAGAAAAGGTTGGAGGGAGGGGGTAAAGGTGGTTTTGTGGGCGAGGGGCTTGGACTTCCAGCAAGCATGTGTGAGCGTGTTAGACAGGAGTGAATGGAGATGAATGGTTTTTGGGACCTGATGAGCTGTTGGAGTGTGAGCAGGGTAACATTTTGTGAAGGGATTCAGGGAAACCAGTTAATTGATTTAGTTGGACTTGAGTCCTGGAAATGGGAAGTACAATGCCTGCACTTTAAAGGAGGGGTCTGGGATAGTGACAGCTGGGAGGGACTATTCTCAGCTGTCGTATCTGAGCGCCTCTGCAAAGACAGTGATTATGTAGGAGTGTGGTGAAAGTGTTGAATGATGATGAAAGTATTTTCTTTTTGGGGATTTTCTTTCTTTTTGGGTCACGCTGCTTCGGTGGGAGACGGCCGACTTATTGGAAAAAAAAAAATTGTTCGATTTCCAGGGTGCTCGTTAGGCGGGGGGGGGTCCACTGTATTATGTTAATATACCTATTTTCATTAATCCATCTATGATATTTTTTTCAAAATTATATAATAGACATGATATGTAACATATAAACATGATAACTACACCCCACAGTAGAATAAATTAACAAATATGAGATGTGGTAGCCAGACGACTTTTACGAGTGACGGTAAGAATAACGTTTTCTCTAGTCCAACATCAGAGAAAATGTGTACACTATAATATTACTGGTGGTAACTGTAGAAAATTATTCCTTTCGTATGCCTTCACTCAGAGCGTCATTTCTTCTAAAAATGGTGTTACATGAAAATGGGAATGTTGCTCTTTATTCTACTGTATCAACTGTTGACAACTTGTACACAATGTAACTTGTACACAAACCAGACACATCTGCCTGGTTTGTTTACAAAACTCGTGTCCGCCTGGTTCGTTTACATAACTCCGTGCCTGTCCTCTCTCATGTACTCATTCTCTCTCTCTCTCTCTCTCATTTACGTATTCGTTTTTATCTCGTTTACTAACCTCTGACCCTACATTAAGACTACAAATATTTTAAGGTAAGTAATGAGTGAACTGTACAGTAATACCCTGGTTTTCGTCCTTAATCTGTTCCAGAATGTTGGCCGAAATCCGAAATGGACAAAAACCAAAGTAATATTTCCCATAAGAAATAATGTAAATACAGTGGACCCTTGGTTTTCGTGTATCTCCGTTTTCGCCAATTTCAGTTTCGCGGAAATATTACCTCCATTTTCGCTGATTGGCTCCATTTTCATCGATGGTACAGAACCTGTTCAGTGCCCAGTGCGCATACAAAGCCCGCAAGCCCGCCTCTCACACACATTTTCAGGCAGTGTAGCATTGTTTCTGGTTGAATGAACATTATCCTGCGAGTTCATACAAAACATTTCTTAACAATCCATTGTTTTTGGCCTTTGATTATTGTGTGTGACTGCTAAATAAGCCACCATGGGCCCAAAGAAAGCTCCTAGTGCCAGTCCTTTGGTAAAGAAAGTGAGAAACACCATAGAATTAAAGAAAGAAAACGTAGCAAAGTATCAAAAAGGAGTCGATAAAGGCTATAGCGCCAGCCAGCGATAAAGTGTAGCAAGTAAGTTAAGCGATTAAGTGAAACTTAACTCCTCCATTGTTGTTTGAGGAAATATAGGGGCACTGAGACCAGAGCCGCCCTCTGCCACCATCTCCTCCAAGGTAAGTGTAAATATTTCTTATTTATAAATTACGTACATTGTTTCAGTGTGAATACTGGTGGTGCTTCCACCACCACCACTATATGTACGGCTTATGGTCAGTGGCCCTTATAAACCCAACAACTATAACACTATCACCAGTCCTCACATTCATAATGACATTTTATTCATTCTAGAGTACAGTGGACCCCCAGTAACATAAAAACTTCATTCCAGAAGCCTGCTCAAGTGCCATTACCGAACGAATTTACTCCCTTAAGGAATAATGTCACGTAGGTTAGTCTATTTCAGACCCCCAAAAATACACTTCCACAAGCACTTACAATATTATACTTACATAATTGTACGATTTCCGGGGTGCTCGTTACTCGGGGGTCCATTGTATATAACATGTTTCTATGTTATTAATATTGTTTGTTATGTCATATTAGATGAACTGTGTTAGATATATAAGCCGCAGAGCCGATATTAGTGTCAAATTGAAGCATTTTGTTCTGCCTCCAAACAATAAACTCGCCTCGCTCTCTCCTCCTCTCCATCTTCCATACACCAACAAGAGTCGCCAATAAAGGTAAGTGAGATGTTAAATGTTCATTTATACATGTTATTAGTGCTTTATATTTATTTGTCATTCTTTTCTGTATGTAAATCTATATTTAATCTCTAAAAAATTATTTTTTGTTAATACTCCTGGGTGTCTGAAACGAATTACGTAATTGAATTTACATTATTTCTTATGGGGAAAATGGTTTCAGTTTTTGCCGATCCCTCTGGAACGGATTAAACATGAAAACCGAGGGTCCACTGTACAATTAATCTGTTCCAGACACCCAAAAATATTAACAAAAAATACATTTTATAGAGAATAACTATAGTTTTACATACAGAAAACAATGAGAAATAAATATAAATGACTAATTTTAATGATAAAAGAACATTACATACCTTTATTGAAGACTCTCGTTGGCATATGGAAGAAGGGAAGGAGGGGAGAGGGAGTTGAGGTTATTGTTTGGAAGGGGAATCCCCTTCCATAAGGACTTCAGGTATCAAGTCCCTATCCAGGGTTACTTCCTTTCCTTGTCTTTTACTGGCACTAGAACCAGCTTGAGAGTCACTGTACCCCTGTCGCACAAAAAATCTGTCCAGAGAGCTCTGTTCAATGGGACAAGGCATTGTCATTGAACGTGTTGCAGACACAGCTTGCAACAGTTTTGTTAGGGTGATAATTCTCCACAAAACTTTGCAATTCATTCTACTTTGCACACATGTCCTTAATCACTGAAGAATGCACATTCTTCCCTCTCTCTTCCTCCTCCTCTGAAGCAATTTCCTCAGCAGTAATCTGTTGCTGTTCCAGTTGAAGGTCTTGCAGCTCTTCAGTGGTTAGCTCTTCCCTGTGTTTCTCACCTTTACCAAAGGGCTGGCACTCTGAACTTTCTTTGGCCCCATGGTGGCTTATTTCACAGTCACATCAATGAACAAGCACAAAAAACAATGGATGAACGCACGGAGTACTGCTAACTCAACGAGAGACAGAGGCAGACTGAGTCTGGTACGTGTGAGAAGCGGCGTCCTGGGCAGGTGGACGCATTTGATACGACCGATTTCCGAGCGGATGTACAAAACCCAGAGCAAAATTTCGCCAAAAACAAGTGCTCAAAATCCGAATTGTACGATTTCCGGACCGGACGAAAACTGGGGGTCCACTGTATATGTATTTTATCGCTCTGGGATGCTTTAAATGTCATAGAATATTATGTGTGGGTGGGGTGGCCTGGTATGGTAGGTATGGTAGCCTAGCTGACTACCATACATACCACACTTGATTTCTTACAATAATTACTACTCATCTCACCCTTCATTAAGACTACAAATGTTTTAAGGTAAGTAATGAGTGTACAGTGGTCCCCCGCCTAACGAGCAAAATTCATTCCAGAAGCCTGCTCAAGTGTCATTACCGAACGAATTTACTTCATTAAGAAATAATGTCACGTAGGTTAGTCTATTTCAGACCCCCAAAAATACACTTCCACAAGCACTTCCAATATTATACTTACATAATTGTACGATTTCCAGGGTGCTCGTTAGGCGGGGAACCACTGTACTAGAGTATGTGTACATACGTATTTTACTTTTTTATTGTTTTTTAATGCCTAGTTCTATTGCTAACTTAATATATGTTAGTGTAAACTTGTTATCTAGTATTTATATGCATTTATAAGTGGGGGGGGAAAGGGGGCGCTCCACTTTATGGCGGTAGCCTGGAACTTAACCTGCCGTATAAGTGGGGCCATACTGTATATGCAAAAAAAAACAGCCATTCACTGATTTAAGTAGAGTTTAAGTGTCGTGCTCTGTCAGGCTTAACCCTTTCATCGTTTCAAACATAGATCTACATTACTGACACTAAGGTTGCTTATGTAAATCTATGTTTTGAGCTCAGCTCCCTCAGATAAGCTGTGAGCAGTAACTTTTGGCCTAGACATGAGAGAATGAGTGTGGCGAGTGTGCACAATAGAAATCCTGCCCAATGCAGTGCACGATGGGAAAAGCAAACCTCTGATCTAGTGTTTTAAGACCCCCCTACACCCCCTGGTCTGTTTTATGGGTTTTTACTAGTTCTGCTTCAATTATTAGAATGCCCTAAACCATGAACAATCATTCCTGGTTATATTTTATGATCCCAGAAGTAAAGCTTCGATGTTTTTTGCTACTATGATGAGTTCAAAATGGAGGGCAAGTGTAATATAGGAGAGGCCCAGGGATGTGATTTATGAACAGAGGAAATGTTGCTTTAGTGCCTGGAATGTCCTTATTAACATTAATATCAAATTACCCTGGCTACTGAAGAATTCAGGTATTTTGTCTAATTACCTCTGACTGCCCATCATCAGCAAGCTCTATCTGCTTACGACGTGCTGCCTCTCCTTTAGATTTTGCAAGTCTGTTTACTAGTACCTCTTCTTCATTGTTAAAACCAACAAACCGGACAGTGCACATGCCAGTAGCAGCATTCAGACCAACAACTGTTCCTTCATACCAGAGCCCGTCTTCACTGTATTTTGCACGACACGCATCCCCTGTCTTCCACTGAAAAACAAAATGCATACACATTATTACAATCAAGTACATCACACAAGAACTTAGCTTATATAAACTGGTCCTAATGAACCAAATCTTGATATAACATACTGCATATGCAAATATTCCATACACAAATAGATCAACTAACTAATGGATAAAAAAAAAAAAACTATATTAAGAGAACTATAAATATCAAGTGCCTAACTCATGCCCCTGTTAAGATTCCTCAAAATCATTCTTGATTAACTGGGATTTGGCACCAACAATGAACTAAGTTCTGTAAGTGCCAATGCCTGGGTGATCAGGGCATCAAAAGTAGGCCTGGAAAGAGATTAAGCTACTTGAGCACCATGTCTCAGAACTACCAAATGGTTATAGGTAGACATACACGAAGGAAACCACAAAAACAAATCTATACACTGTAGTTTGAAAGCAAGGAATCACTGAATCTATCGATAAAAAATTCACTTTGAATATTAAAAATTTATAATTTTTCTCTGCATGGCCACAGTAAAATAAAAAGTTATTGTACAAAGAATGTGTAGACATCTGTAAGAGATGAAGACTATCAATCTTCTACCCTCTATTGAACGACAAGATGCACTTCACCCATGTTTACATTGTTCTAAAGTTGTCAGTTCCTTCCATAACTTCTTACATACTGGAAAGTTATTACATATACAATTTTTCACACACATCATCCTTTGAACATACAAAGGAGCACTGCAGTAGACATACGGGTCAGTGCTAGGCAGTTCTAGGTCACACCTACCCACATCCCTATGTACCCTCAATGACACTACCCGGGAGTTTGTTCCACTCATCTATAACTCTGCCAAACCAATTCTTCTTAATATTCTTTCTAAATTTATCCAAAGCCATTGTTGAGAGTCCTGCCTTGATTACATATTTTCAACACTTCAATCATATCTCCCTTAATTTTAGACATTTCCAAAACATGAAAGTGTAATCTAATGCCTTCAGCCTATTTTTGTAAGAAAGGTTTCTAATATGAAAAAGTAACTTCATCTTTCTCTGCATTTTTCTTTTTAGTACATTTATGAAAAAGGTTTCGTAATAGGTAATACATATTTTAAGAAAAAGAAGATAAATAAGTAAAAAAGATATTATACAAGGCACAATGAAAGTTTGTTGGACTATGTATTGGTGAATAAAAGGTTGATGGGTAGACTTCTGGATGTGCATGTTTATAGAGGGGCAACAGATATATCAGATCATTATTTAGTTGTAGCTACAGTGAGAGTAAGAGGTAGAGGGGGTATATGGAGAATGGTAACAGCAAGTAAGGGGTGAAAGTTTATAAACTAAAAGAGGAGGTAGTTAGGGTAAGATATAAGCAACTATTGGAAGAAAGATGGGCTAGTGAGAGTAAAGGTAATGAGATTGAAGAGGTATGGGGTATATTTAAGAATGCAGTGTTAAAGTGTACAACTGAAGTTTGTAGAAACAGAAGGCTGGGTGCAGGATGGAAGAGGAGCAATTGGTGGAATGATGAGGTAAAGAGTGGTAAAGGAGAAAAAGTTAGCATACGAGAGGTTTGTACAAAGCAGAAGTGATATAAGGAAGGTGGAGCATACTGAAAGACTAAGAGTGGTGAGGGAGCATAAAAGGAGAGCAAATGAGAGAGTGAGTGGGGATCTGCCAAAAAAAATTTCTGAGAATAAGAAAAAGTTTTGGAGCAAAATTAATAAGTTGAGAAAGCCTAGGAACGAATGGATATGACAGCTAATACTAACTGTGTAAGACGTACTAGTACACAGGTGTTGGTACATATTGTGTCCAACGTACTACTACACACCATTTTTTGTACCCACAAATCTGCCACCTGTCAATTTTTTTTTTTTTTTTACCTCAGGGTCTTCTTCCATCTATTCATACATCTGAAAAAAAATCTAAGGTCAGCAGGGTCTGCACAATGTATCATGGTTAACTACTCAGGGGATGACTGTATGTTCTATGTACTAGTACACCTCATTAGCAAAAGTAAACAAATGAACCAGGAGTTGTTGTTCCACCACCAGCTTCCCTACCAACAAATAGGGTGTGCAAGTGGCTCAAAAATGACATTCATTCCATATTTATTACAATGATGCTACCAGTGGAATTCAGCCACAAAGCACACTAGATATAACCCAGGATAACCCAGTAAAGTCAAACAATGTGAATAATTTCCATGTTTTGATGAGTAATACACTGCAATAATTGTAATATTTTTTTTTTTTCAACAAGTCGGCCGTCTCCCACCGAGGCAGGGTGACCAAAAAAGAAAGAAAATCCCCAAAAGAAAATACTTTCATCATCATTCAACACTTTCACCACACTCATACATAATCACTGTCTTTGCAGAGGAGCTCAGATACGACAGCTGAGAATAGTCCCTCCCAGCTGTCACTATCTCAGACCCCTCCTTTAAAGTGCAGGCATTGTACTTCCCATTTCCAGGACTCAAGTCCAACTAAATCAATTAACTGGTTTCCCTGAATCCCTTCACAAAATGTTACCCTGCTCACACTCCAACAGATCGTCATGTCCCAAAAACCATTCGTCTCCATTCACTTCTATCTAACACGCTCACACATGCTTGCTGGAAGTCCAAGCCCCTCGCCCATAAAACCTCCTTTACCCCTTCCCTCCAACTTTTTCTAGGACGACCCCTACCCCGCCTTCCTTTCCCTACAGATTTATACGCTCTCCAAGTCATTCTACTTTGATCCATTCTCTCTAAATGACCAAACCACCTCAACAACCCCTCTTCAGCCCTCTGACAAATACTTTTAGTAACTCCACACCTTCTCCTAATTTCCACATTCCGAATTTTCTGCATAATATTTACACCACACATTGCCCTTAGACAGGACATCTCCACTGCCTCCAGCCTCCTCCTCGCTGCAGCATTTGCAACCCATGCTTCACACCCATATAAGTGTGTTGGTACCACTATACTTTCGTACATTCCCTTCTTTGCCTCCATGGATAACGTTTTTTGTCTCCACAGATACCTCAATGCACCACTCACCTTTTTTCCTTCATCAATTCTATGGTTAACCTCATCCTTCATAAACCCATCCGCTGACACATCAACTCCCAAATATCTGAAAGCATTTACTTCTTCCATAATCCCTCTCTCCAATGTGATATCCAATTATTCTTTATTTAAATCGTTTGATACCCTCATCACCTTACTCTTATCTATGTTCACTTTTAACTTTCTACCTTTACACACGTATTCATTATACACAGCCTTAGAAGACCAAAACAGTAAAAAAAATATAGTAAAATAAAAATTATAAATATATATACAGTATATATAACCCAGTAAAGTCAATCAGTATTACTTATTTCCATGTTTTGAGTAGTATTACACTTAAACAATTGTAATGATATAAGTATTCCTTGTACACAGCCTTAGAAGACCAAAATAGTAAAAAGTTATACTGTATACGTACATACCTTACACACATACCAATTATTCCAAATGAAGAAATGTTTGAAGTGTAAAACACCTGAAACATATCTCTTATAAAAATAACTAGTACAGTGGACCCTCGGTTAACGAAAGGTCCCGTTAACGAAAGTTTCGGAAAACGTAAGCTTTTTTCGGAATCGGTTAGCGAAAAATTCCTCGGTTACCGAAAGGTATTAGACGTGTCCGCCTGCTCCGCGCAAGCGCAGGACACCAGTGAAGCGTTGTTTACCATTGAGAGAACATTACCTAGCGCGCTCTTTCAAAGATTCACAATATATTTGGTGTCTTTTTTGGTGGTTTAGTGATTGTCACTGTGAAATAAGTCACCATGGGTCCAAAGAAGCTTCCTAGTGGCACCCCAGTGGTAGCATTCATGGAGGGAGTGTAGCATTCATGGAGTGAGTGTAGCATTCATGCAGGGAGTGTAGCATTCATGCAGGGAGTGTAGCATTCATGCAGGGAGTGTAGCATTCATGCAGGGAGTGTAGCATTCATGCAGGGAGTGTAGCATTCATGCAGATAGTGTAGCATTCATGCAGAAGTGTAGCATTCATGCAGAGAGTGTAGCATTCATGCAGGAGTGTAGCATTCATGCAGGAGTGTAGCATTCATGCAGGAGTGTAGCATTCATGCAGGGAGTGTAGCATTCATGCAGGGAGTGTAGCATTCATCGGATGTAGCATTCATGCAGGGAGTGTAGCATTCATGCAGGGAGTGTAGCAGGCATGCAGGGAGTGTAGCAGGCATGCAGGGAGTGTAGCAGGCATGCAGGGAGTGTAGCAGGCATGCAGGGAGTGTAGCAGGCATGCAGGGAGTGTAGCAGGCATGCAGGGAGTGTAGCAGTCATGCATTAAAAGAAAAAGAAAGGAAGTAACCCCAGAGAGGGACTTGTTACCTGAAGTCCTTTTGGAGGGGGATTTCCCTTCCAACCATTAACACCCTGCCCCTGTCAGCAACTCTACCTTCCAGATGCTTGCAACTCTTCAATAAAGGTAAGTAAATGTTTTTTTTTTTTTTTTTGAGTGATTATTTTTTTGTGGAACGAATTAATTGTATTTACATTATTTCTTATGGGAAATAAGGTTTCAGATAACGAAAGTTTCAGATTAAGTAATAGCTCCTGGACTGGATTAATTTCGTTAACCCAGGGTCCACTGTATAGTGTTAAACATTAAAAGCAATTAAAAAAACATAAAAACAATCATATAATACAGTCACTAAATTGTAAAAATATAAACATCACTGGTGCTTTAACACCACTGTTGCCCATTAGTGGCAATTTTTTCACCGACTTCAACACACCCTAAAATCGTAAGTTTTTATCAGATTCCAGTCATTTCAGTCTTATTCGATTCAGAAAAATGAACTATTGAACTGTAAGAAAAAGAACTTTTTTTTTAAATCTTCCCCCCCCCACAGGAATTTTTTTTTCCACGGTCTCCCACAGTTAAAGAGTTAAAAACAGAAGAGGGGAGTTATTAGATGGGGAGTCGGAGGTAAAAGGAGGTACAGTGAACCCTAGAGTTTTGCGAGCCTAGCGCTTCATGAGTTTCACCTTTCGGCAACTTTTTTCGTCAAAATATAGCCTCGCAGTTTGTGATTTGCCTCGTGATTCGTTGGTTGTATGGAACGCGTCCAAAAGCGGCCTCCACCGTCCGTGTGCACACAAAGGTGCCCCACACTAGGGATGTATCGGATGTGAAAAATTTAGATATCCAGTATGCGGATGTGTATACGGATGTCTTACTCATTTTACGGATGCGGATGTGGATGTAAGAAATTGTGCGGATGTTCTGCGGATGTGGATGCAAGAATTTGTGCGGATGTTCCGCAGATGCGGATGCAAATATCCGATACATCACTACCCCACACACCATTCAGAGGCAGTCTGGCATTGTTTCTCCGCAAGTGACCATCAACCCATGCGTTCATAAGATACATTTCGTAATACTGTATTCCATTTTATTTTGTGCTTGCAGCTATACTAAATAAGCCACCATGGGCTCAAAGAAAGCTTCTAGTGCCAGCCTTTTGGTAAAAACGATGAGGAACACGATAGAATTCAAGAAAGAACTCGTAGCAAAGTACCAAAGAGAAGGAGGAAAAGAGAGGGGAGAATGTACCTTCTTCAGTGATTCAGCGATTCTACGATATGTATGATACTAAAGCAGCAGGAGTTGATAAAGGCTATAGCGCCAGCCAGCGATAAAGTGTAGCAAGTAAGTTAAGCGATTAAGCGATAGAAAAAGGACAACACTAAACTAACTCCTCCAATGTTGTTGGAGGTATATAGGGCCACTGACATCATACGCCGCCCTCTGCCAGCATCTCCTCCAAGGTAAGTGTAAATATTTCTTATTTATAAATTATGTACATACGTACACTGTTTCAGTGTGAATAGTGGTGTTTCAGTGTGACTAACACCATTATACAGCTTATGTCAGTGGCTCTTATAAACCCAACAACAACACACCACCACTCGTGACATAAGTAATGACATTTTATTCATTCTAGAGTATATATCATGTTTCTATGTTATTAACCATTTCAGGGTTTTTGACGTACTAGTATGTACGTGTTACGCACCAGGGTTATAGATGTACTATTTTTTTTATTAACACATAGGCCGTTTCCCACCAAGGCAGGGTGGCCCGACAAAGAAAAACTTTCATCATCATTCACTCCATCAGTCTTGCCAGAGGCATACCCACACTACAGCTACAAAACTGCAACATTAACACCCCTCCTTCAGAGTGCCGGCACTGTACTTCCCATTTCCAGGAATCAAGTTCGGCCTGCCGGTTTCCCTGAAACCCTTCATAAATGTTACCTTGCCTACACTCCAACAGCACATCAACTCCTAAAAACCATTTGTCTCCATTCGCTCCTATCTAACACGCTCATGCATGCTTGCTGGAAGTCCAAGACCCTCGCACACAAAACCTCCTTTACCCCCTCCCTCCAACCTTTTCTAGGCCAACCCCCTACCCCGCCTTCCCTCCACTACAGATTTATACAGTCTCGAAGTCATTCTATTTTGTTCCATCCTCTCTATATGTCCAAACCATCTCAATAACCCCTCCTCAGCTCTCTGGATAATAGTTTTGGTAATCCCACACCTCCTCCTAATCTCCAAACTACGGATTCTCTGCATTATATTCACACAACACATTGCCCTCAGACATGACATCTCCACTGCCTCCAGCTTATCGACTCTTGATGTACTAGTACGCATAAAGTCTAGCACCCTCAAATCAAGCGGGAAAAGGCTGGTAGGCCTAGATGCGAGAGAATGGGTCTGCGCACTCAATGTGAGCAGTATAAAAAAATCCTGCAGCACACAGTGCATGAGAAAAAAAACTGACCGTATTTTTGGTTCAAAACAGCGACTTTGCAGTCTATTTTCATATGGTATTTATGGTTGTAGTATTCTCGTTTTCTTGGTCTCATTTGATAGAATGGAAGATATATTACAGAAATAGAGATAATTTTGATTGGTTTCACAACGACAAGTATACCTTGAAATTGAGCGCAAAGTAGCGAAAATGTTCAATTTTTGCTGATGTTCAAGAGTAAACAAATCACGCCACATGTCCAATACACATCAACTGGTGAGTCTAATATTCTTGCACAAGTGCGCTGATATTATTTATACCGTTTTTACAATGATGCAGTAGCATACATGACAGAAAATCTTCTATTTTTTTCTGAGAATAAAAATTCAAAATGGAAAGCAAAAGTAATGTAAGAGGGGCCTGGAGACGTGACTAATGAACAGATAAAATGTTATTTTAGTGCCAGGAATGTCTGTCTTGTTTATTCTGGACCCTATTTTAAAATTGGTATCTTTTGAAATTTGTGTGAAATTGTCCAAATTGCCAATTTCTGACCACTTTATTGTGTAGTTGAAATCGGTAAATTGGCGGTTTCTTGTACTCAATTGATAGAACAAATGGAATTCTAGCAAAATAGCTATGATTTTAGTAGACTGAAACAGTGGAATTGGCCGAAAATAGGGCTCAAATTGGGCAAAATCGCCAATGCGTAAATATCGTCGATACCGCTAACTTTGCGAGAGCATAATTCCATTAGTTTTCCATCAAATTTCATACTTTTGGTGTCATTATGATCGGAAAAAGATTCTCTATCATTTCATAAGAATTTTTTTTCCCCAAAAAATTTTCGACCCTGAGAATGAGTTAAGGATCGAGGGTCTTGGATCCTGAAAGGGTTAATATTGTTTATTATGTCATATTAGACAAATTGTGATAGATAAATATGCCTTAGAGTTGATATTAGCTCGTCATATTTAAGTATTTTGTCCTGTCTCCAAACTCTCTCCCTTTCCCAACAAGTGCTTTATATTTATTCCTCATTGTTTTCTGTATGTAAATCTATACAGTGGTCCCTCGGTTTTCGTGTATCTCTGTTTTCGTGTATTTCAGTTTTCGTGTAGTTTTTTCATGGAAAATTGCCCTCTGTTTTCGTGTGTTCCCTCCGTTTTCGTGCTCGGTCCGGAACCTGTCCACCAGTGCCGCGCACATACAAAGGCCGTAGGCCACCACCCACGCACCTCCCACGCACATTGCCACGCAGTCTAGCATTGTTTACGCTTGAGTGAACATCACCCCAGGAGTTTATACAAAATATTTATTAACAATTCATTGTTTTTGGGCCTTGATTATTGTGTGTGACTACTAAATAAGCTACCATGGGCCCAAAGAAAGCTCCTAGTGCCACTTCTTTGGTAAAGAAAGTGAGGAACACCGTAGAACTGAAGAAAGAAATAATAGAAAAATATGATAGTGGTGTATGTATTGCCGAGCTCGCCAGGATATACAAGAAAGCCCCAACAACCATCGGTTCCATTGTGTATAAGAGAAAAGCAATCACTGAAGCTAATGTTGCGAAAGGGGTGAATACAATAACCAAACAGAGATCACAAACAATAGAAAATATGGAGAAATTGTTGTTGCTGTGGATAAACCAAAAACTGCTAGCGGGTGATAGTATTGTGCAATCCATCATACGTGAAAAAGCAAGGCAGTTGCATGCCGATCTTGTCAAGAAAATGCCTGGAACCAGTGATGTTGATGTTGATGAATTTAAGGCCAGCAAAGGCTGGTTCGAAAAATTTAAGAGCGAACTGGCATACACAGTGTTGTAAGGCATGGTGAGGGTGCCAGTTCAGATAAAGATGGGGCTGAAAAATTTGTGCGCGACTTTAAAAAATATGTAGAGGCTGAAAATTTCAAACCCCAACAAGTGTTTAATTGTGACGAAACAGGCCTCTTTTGGAAGAAAATGCCAAGGAGGACCTACATCACGCAGGAGGAAAAGGCAATGCGAGGACACAAGCCTATGAAAGACAGGCTAACTCTAATGTTGTGTGGTAATGCTAGTGGGGATTTCAAAGTGAAGCCTTTACTCATGTATCACTCTGAAAATCCCAGAGTGTTCAGGGACTACAGTGTTGACAAGAGTAAATTGTGTGTGTTTTGGAAGTCTAATGCTAAGGCATGGGTCACTAGGGAAATTTTCCTGGAATGGTTTAATCAAGTGTTTGGCCCCAGTGTGAAGAAATATTTATTGGAGAATAAATTGCCACTTAAGTGCCTCCTGGTAATGGACAATGCTCCTGGTCATCCTCAAGACTTGGACGACCAAATGTCTAAGGATTTCAGATTGGTAAAAGTGAAGTTCTTGCCTCCGAACACCACTCCTCTCCTCCAGCCCATGGACCAGCAGGTCATTTCAAACTTCAAAAAACTGTACACCAAAGCAATGTTTCAAAGGTGTTTTGATGTGACCAATGACACTAAATTGACCCTAAAAGAGTTCTGGAAGGGTCACTTCGATATCTTCCATTGCATAGGCCTTATAGATAAAGCTTGGCAGGAGTGACCTCCAGGACGATGAACTCTGCTTGGAGAAAGTTGTGGCCAGATTGTGTCCCAGATAGGGATTTTGAAGGGTTTGAAGCTAACCCTGAGGAGCCTATGGAAGTTGTGGAAAATATTGTGGAATTGGGGACTTCCATGGGGTTGGATGTGAATGGAGAGAATGTGGAAGAGTTGGTGGAGGACCACAATGAAGATCTAACCACTAAAGAGCTGCAAGAGCTTGAGCTGCAACAACAACAAAACAGATCTGAGGAAATTGCTTCAGTGGAGGAAGAGAGATGTAAGGTGCCTTCTTCAGAGATTAAGGAGATTTGTGCAATGTGGAGTAGGGTGCAATCATTTGTGGAGGAACATCACCCTGACAAAGATGTTGGAATCCGTCTCATCAACATGTTCAATGACAATCTGTTTTCCCATTTTAGGGACATTTTAAAGAGACGCCAGACACAGAGCTCTCTGGAGAGATATTTAGTGCCACAGGTGTGCAGTGACTCTCAAGCTGGTCCCAGTGGGATTAAAAGACAAAGAAGGGAAGTGACCCCAGATGAGGACTTGGTACCTAGAGTCCTTATGGAGGGGGATTCCCCTTCCAAAAATTAGGGACTCTACCCTCTCCCCTCCTATCTCTCTTCCATCCAGCAACATCAGTCTTCAGTAAGGGTAAGTGCCACATTCATTTCATTCATTTGTGCATGTAAATCTATCTTTAAGGCCCCCCAAAAAAAATTTTTCCAAACTTCTGGGTTTCTGGAACGGATTAATTGAATTTCCATTATTTCTTATGGGGAAAATGGTTTCAGTTTTAGTGCCTCCCTCTGGAACGGATTAAACACGAAAACCGAGGGACCACTGTATTTAATCTCTAAAAATGTATTTTTTGTTAATACTTTTGCGTGTCTGAAACGGATTAACTGGATTTACATTATTTCTTATGGGGAAAATGGTTTCGCCATTCGTGAATTTCGCCTTTCGGCAGACTCTCTGGAATGGATTAATCATGAAACTAAAGAGTCCATTGTATTGGGAAGATGGCAGGAATATTTTGAGGAGCTGTTAAATATTGATGAAGAAAGAGGCAGTGATTTCATGCATTGGCCAAGGAGGTAACACATCTTTTAGGAGTGAAGAAGAGCCAGATGTAAGAGTGGTGAAGGTGCATGAGGAAGTGGGTAAAACAAAAGAGGAAAAAGCAGCTGGGATTGATGGTATCACAACAAATGTTAACAGCAGATGGGGATACGATTTGTAGTAAGAAAATAAGACGGGAGGAACACTGCAGCAGGCCTGTTGGCCCATACTAGGCAGATCCTTCACAATCCATCCCACTAACAGAATATTTGCCCAACCCAATATTCAATGCTACCCAAGCAATAAGCTTTGATAATTCAATTTACTCATGTGCAAGTTCCACTCAAATCCAACCCCTCTCACTCATGTGTTTATCCAACCTAAATTTGAAACTACCCAAGGTTTTAGCCTCAATAACCCTACTAGGTACTTTTGGTCAATAAATTTATGAAAGAGTGGAAAGTACCTGAGGACTGGCAGAGATCATGCATAGTTTCTGTGTATAGGAAAGGGAAACAAAAAGTAAAAATTATAGGGAAATAAGCCTGTTGAATATACCAGATAAAATGTATGGTAAAGTTATTATTAGAAGAATTAATGGCAAGATGAAGAGCAGGATTGCAGATGAACAAGGAGACGTTAGGAAGGGTAAGGGATGTGTAGACCAAGCATCTACATTAAAGCCTGTAAGTGAACAATATTTAGATAAAGGTAAGGAATTTTTCATTGCAATTAGTATGGATTTAGAAAACACATATGATAGGGAACCAATGCGGTAAATGTTGTAAGAGTATGGAATAAGTGGTAGGTTGCGGAAAACAGTTAAAGCATTTTTATGAGGACAATGAGGCTCAAGTTAGGGTATGTAGGAGAAAGGGAGATTATTTTCCAGTAAAAGTAGGCCTCAGACAGGGATGCATGATGTCATCATGGTTGCTTAATATTTTTAGACAGGATTTTAAAAGTTAATGCTAGTGTGTTGGGAAGAGGTGTGGGATTAAAATGTATAGAATCTAATACAAAGCGGGAGTTGCCGTAGTTACTTTTGACCAATGACATTGTGCTTTTGGGATATTCTGAAGATAATTTGCAATGGTCTCCATGGGGAAGTGGAACAGAATTCTTCCTCCTTAACCCTTTCGGGGTTTTGGTCGTACTAGTACGTCTTACGCACTGGGGTTATTGACGTACTAGTACGCCTAAATTCTAGCGCCCTCAAATCAAGCAGAAACAGGCTGTTAGGCCTAGATGTGATAGAATGGGTCTGTGCGGTCAGTGTACGCAGTATAAAAAAATTCCTGCACCACAGTGCATAATGAGGAAAAAAAAACTGACCGTGTTTTTGGTTTAAAACAGCGACTTTGCAGTCTATTTTCGTATGGTATTTATTGTTGTATTCTCGTTTTCTTGTTCTCATTTGATAGAATGGAAGATATATTACAGAAATAGAGATGATTTTGATTGGTTTGACAATAACAAGTACCTTGAAATTGAGCTCAAAGTAGCAAAAATGTTTGATTTTTGACGATGTTCAAGAGTAAACAAATCACACCATGCGTCCAATACACATCAACTGGCGAGTCTAATATTCATGCACAAGTGCTCTGATATTATTTATACTATTTTTACAATGATGCAGTTGTATACATAACAATAAATCTTCTATTTTTTTGTGAGAATAAAAATTCAAAATGGAAAGCAAAAGTAATGTAAGAGGGGCCTGGAGACATGACTAATGAAAAGAGAAGATGTTATTTTAGTGCCAGGAATGTCTGTCTTGTTTATTATGGATCCTATTTTGAGATTGGCATCGTTTGAAATTTTTGTGAAATTGGGCAAATTGCCATTTTCTGACCACTATTTTGGGTAGTTGAAATTGGTAAATAGGCGGTTTCTTGTACTCAATCGATAGAAGAAATGGAGTTCTAGCGAAATAGCTATAATTTTAGTAGACTGAAACATTGGAATGTGCCGAAAATAGGGCTCAAAGTGGGCGAAATCGCGGATGCGTAAGTGTCATGGCTACCGCTAACTTTGCGAAAGCATAATTCCGTTAGTTTTCGATCAAATTTCATAATTTTTGTGGCGTTATGATCGGAAAAAGATTCTCTATCATTCCATAAGAAAAAATAATTTTTTTTTTAAATTCGTGGACCCTGAGAACGAGTTTCAGAGACCCCCCTTGGACCCCCAAAGGGTTAAGCCATGCATGTCATAAGAGGCGACTAAAATGCCGGAAGCAAGGGGCTAGTAGTCCTTTCTCTTGTATACATTACTAAATTTAAAAAGAGAAACTTCAGTTTTTTTCTTTTTAGGTCACCCTGCCTTGGTGGGATATGGCCGGTTTGATAAAAAAAAAAAAAAAAAAGTTGAAAAGGTTGGTGGACGAATTTGGGAGGGTATGTAAAAGGAAATCGAAAATAAATGTAGGAAAAAGGAAGGTAATTATTGGGTAACAAACAATACAGATAATGAAAGATTGAATATCAGATTAGAGAGAGTATAGAGGAAGCAAATGTGTTCATATATTCAAAAGTGGACTTGTCAATGCATGGGTCTATGAAAGATGAGGCAAACCAACAGAACTGACAAGGGGTGCACTGAGGCATCTGTAGAGATGAACCTAATCCATGGAGGCAAAAAGGGGAATGTACAAAGTATTGTGGTACCAACTCTTATATCGATGTGAAGCATGGGTTTTAAACACTTCAGCAAAGAGGAGGCAGTGGAGATGTTTGGTGTGAATATTATGCAGAGAATTCGAAGTGTGGAGAGTAGTGTGGGTTACTAAAGTATTAAACAGAGGGCTGAGGAAGGGTTATTGAGGTGGTTTGAACATTTAGAGAAGATGGAGAAAAACAAGATGACTTTGAAGTGTATCAATTTGTAGTGGAGGGAAGGAGGGGTAGGGGTCATCCTAAGAAAGGTTGCAGCTAGGAGGGGTAAAGGAGATTTTGAATGTGAGGGGCTTGGACATCCAACGGGCATGTGCGAGCATGTTAGATAGGAGTGGAAGTAAATGATTTCGATGTTGATGTGGTGTTGACGTGTAAGGAAGGTAACATGAATTTAGGGAAACCAGTTAGCCAGACTTGAGTCCTGGAGGTGTGAAATACAGTGCCTACCCTCTGAAGGAGGGGTATTTGTGCTTCAATGTCAACATGTCTTTGGTAAGACAGTGATAGAGTGAGTGATGACAAATGAGTTTCTTATTTCTGGGTCACCATACCTCGGTGGGAGACAGCCAGTATGTTAAAAAACACAAATTGATACAACCAATGCCAATTAAAAAATAATAAAGAAATTAAAAGTACATGTGCTATTTTAGACCTTAGCAAAATTACTATACAATGAGGTGATGAAGGACAACATACAATTCTGTAACAAGAAATATCCACCAAGCCTTTTTATTAAAAAAGAAAACATCAAGAACATACTTCATTCTTTCTTTTATTTTTCCTCTTTTTCTTCTTCTTCGAAAGACTAGCCATCTGAATCTTGCTTTCTGATAAACTCTCCACGGCTTTCTCTAGTGCCTCAGACTGTTCACTTTCTGTTGTGTTTGCAGCCGACACTCTTCGCTGAAGCTTCTGACGTACTTGGGCCATAGCTTGGTCATACTGCTGGATGAGTAAAGTGTCATCCCACACCTCCTCATGTGTTAAATTTGCCTAAAAAACAAAAAGAATTTTAGTCATCCAGTTAGCTTTATAAAAACATTGTCTTAATAATAACAAAAGACTTATTTTAACTGATATACAGCCTCTCCTCACTTAGCGACGTACTTGTTTACCAACACCTCGGATTTATGACGGGCTCTCTGACCAGTATTCATACCTAAATAATGTATACAGTGGAACCCCGGTTAACGAACACCCCGGAAATCGTGCAATTATGTAAGTATAATATTGTAAGTGCTTGTGGAAGTGTATTTTTGGGGGTCTGAAATAGACTAACCTAAATGACATTTTTTCTTAAGTAAATTCATTCGGTAATGGCACTTGAGCAGGCTTCTGCAATGAATTTTTTTCGTTAACCGGAGTTCCACTGTATTAGATCTGATTTCCTCTATTCTGTTTATTTCAATATACAGTACACTACTGCATAAACATTTAAAAATACAGTGGACCCCGGTTTACGTAATTAATTCGTTCCAGAATGCTGTTCAAGTGCCGTTACCAAACGAATTTGTTCCCATAAGGAATAATGTAAATTAGATAAGTCCTTTTAGACCCCCAAAAATACACTTACAAAAGCCTAAGCCTAAGCAAAAGCCTAAGCTGATTTAATGTGCAGTTTCTCCCTGGTCATTAAAAGGTAAAGACAAAACCTGCCTGCCTGGTATTTGGCAATCTAACATGGCAGCATAGATGACCGAGACCCTGTTTGTTGAATGGTTCATGTATTATTGTGTACCTGGCCAGAAAGAACTGTGTTCAAGGATTTCCTTATTCTTGATAATTCCTAGAGTCATCCTGCAATCTGAAAAGTCTCCAGGCACAAATGTAAAGGTTGTGTTTTTACCACACATTCTGGCCTTTCTGACAGCCACTGGATCAAGGGGTTATTAAGGCATTTAATTACCATTACACATGAAAGCTACTAGAAAAAGTCAAATAAATGGACGAGAGCTCCAAAACCGGCATAAATTTAACATTGCAGATGCACTTAAGCACTTAAAAGCATCACTAAGGAGATGAAGTGCACCATTCAATTATAAATATAGGCTGGGGATCATTTATAGGTTTCTGTGGTACATCATTTTTCAATAAACTGGAGCTTTGGCAAGGACAGTCAGAGCCAAGGATTTTAAAGTTTACATGAAGATTTTATTGAAGTGTTAAAAAAAAAAAAAAAGGATGATGAACAGCAGAAGAATTACTGGAGGAGCTTAATTCCCAGCTCAGAATGAAGCAGATAACATAAGAGAATGAGGAAGAACCACCTGAAGACAAATGATAAACACTGCAGGAGTAACTTGAATGATTGCCTGTTACTGGTACAGTTGTAAACTAAGTGACACAGACCCAGATACATCTAAAAGCAATGATCCGAAACAGAGCCAGGAGCTGCTGATGATACCTTATCAGCTCTATAAAGTACCACAGGGTAAAACAGTCAAGAATACATAAGCACTCCACCACAATCATTTGTTACCGATAACTTTGCATCTACATTTATACTGCCCAATAAGCCCAAATCAACTCTCTTCACACACTTCCACTTCAACAAATCATCACTACCAGAATGCAAGGCAAGTTATACTTAGAAATTTTTACCTGGGAGGCCTGGTCTGGGACCAGGTCACAGGGGTGTTGACCCTCAGAACACTCTCCAGGTAGTACTGTGCAATAATAAAAGAAAAATTTGTTTGGCAAATTTGGAGGCGAGTGAAATATAACCCTATTTTTCCTATAATGCTATTTTACCTATGTACAGATTTTCAGGAATATAACCTGTATGTTATGAGAGGATTTATTGTAGAGTACTAACAGATTATGTCTACACAATCATGCCTCAAATTTTGAAAAAAAAAAAATTAAATAAGTAAAATAGGAAACAAAACATCGATCAAAGGAAAGGAATCATAACTTTACAGTACCCAGCATATGTACCCAAGCATCAGATAAGTTCTTATACATAGCTAATGTATAAAAGACTGGAATAGGGTAGTATCTAATTATGACAATACCCATAACAGCATAAACATAAATCAATTAAATACTTTGCATCTACAGTAACTTAATAAAACTGTAGACAGGAGAAAACTCACTTTTAGCATTGGAAACAATGCTGTTCTCATTTTGTTATACATTAATTTTGTATAACAATCAGGTAGCAGTATACAAAGTACAGGTCGGCCATCACAAATTCGGCATCATTGGGACCTGTAGTGTGCCGGATTATTGAGTTTGCCGGATTACAGAGTGGTTAGGTTAGAATACACATGGAAATAATTCACTTTGACTTTTTTGGGTTATCCTATGTTCTCTACACATGCTGCTATGTATGATTATCTATGTAACTGTATTTGTGTATATACCTGAATAAACTTACTTACTTACACTTAATAAAGTTAACCAACTTGTCTTACACAAGAAAGTTCACTGAACATCAGCAAAAATCGAACATTTCCGCTACTCTGAGCTCAGTTTCAAGGTACTTTTCGTCTTAAACCCAATCAAAATCATATCTATTTCTCTAATATATCTTCTATCAAATGAGACCAAAAGACGAGAATACAACCATAAAAAATATACCACTAAGGGGCAGCTAATGGCTGAGAAGTGAACTCCGTTATTTATCGTCCAATTTTTTCATTTTTGGTGTACGTTAAGAAGCATCTTTCCATCATACATTGCCCAAGTTTCAATAAGATAGCCCAACAAACAACCGAGAAATTTTTTTTTTACCAAGAATCATACATGGCAAGCCCAAGCCAGGTACTGGAAATAAGACACTGACTTTTTTGGGTTATCCTAGGTTCTCTACATATATGCTGCTATGTATGATAATTTATGTAGAGAAAATAGCTTTTTTGTTTCAGTTTTATGGTGCATTACGAGTGTATATCACAGTTAGCCCTGTGCTACACTCTGTTTTCTCTAATATAAGCCCCCAAGACAGGGATAGGAGAATGGTACTTGTATCCCATATCCTCTTTATACCTTCGTTGAACCGCTCAGTATTATGCCAAATATTCATTCTGGAGTATTTACCATGTTTTTATGTTATTTATTTGTTTATTGTGTCATATTAGATCAATTGTGATAGGTAAATAAGCCGTTGATATTAGCATAGTGTTGATAGTAGCATAATAATAAAGTATATTCCCCTGCATCACGAGACTGAGCTCAAGGCAACCGACAGTGGCTTCAAAGCCACCTTATCTTTTATGGACAATGTACTGTGTATGTATGTGCTTTACACAACAAGAAGCATTTCTTTTATTCATTGGAACCATGGTTAGGGCTAAAAGTAAGCAGGTTATAACAATAAATGGAGAAAAAGAAATTGGAATGACTTATGTAGCAAGTAGCGCCACCAAACAGTAGCAGCAGGTTGGTGTGGCGACCCCTGAAAATTTGAAATTATGCTAGCCGAAATTAGTGCTGAATAACTGATGGAACCAGATGACTGATTGCCGGATTTGTGATGGCCGACCTGTAATCAAAAAAATATTTGCATTATCTTTATTAGCATTATTAGTTAATACGTATTTACTTTAGCTGCTTGGTAAGGTTAGGTGATAAGTGGGTTTTGCAACAGATAGTTTTTAGTGAGCAAACTGCTTGCATTTTTTAGGGTTTTGTTCAATATTTACTTTAGCCGATTAGCTTTTTATTACGCAAGTTCTACAATATTAAATGGGCCGTGCATATTCTAATATTTTATGCCTTTAGGAAAAAGCCTTTATTTTGGAAGCAAAAAAAAAAAAAAAAAAAAAAACCTAACCAACAGTAACAGCCTGGTTGATCAGGCTTTGATCCAACATGAGGCCTGGTCACAGACCGGGCTGCGGGGGCGTTGACCCCTGGAACTCTCTCCAGGTAACCCAAGCTATCCTAACCTAATATCACTCAAAATCTAGGTTAGGTTACATTAGGTTGGGTTCCTCTCTTCTTCTTTTTTTTATTATTGATGTGGCATTCCCAAAATGCATACAAATTTTTTCTCATAGGCACAAAAATGTTTCTCTCCCATCACCCCATCACAATATCCACTTATTGTTGGAGAATTTATATAAAAAAAACTCATATTTACCAAGCAGCTAAAATAAATACAGTGGAACCTCTGCTTACGAGTTTAATCTGTTCCATGACCTAGCTCGTAACCCGATCTGCTCGTATGCTAAGTCAATTTTCCTCATTTAAATTAATTGAAATGCCATTAATCCATTCCAGCAGAATTCCTGCTCTCAGGAGGCAGGACAAAATACTTCAATATTACGCTAATAATAGAGTGTGTAAAGGTAGAAAGTTAAAAGTGAACATAGATAAGAGTAAGGTGATGAGGGTATCAAACGATTTAAATAAAGAATAATTGGATATCACATTGGAGAGAGGGATTATGGAAGAAGTAAATGCTTTCAGATATTTGGGAGTTGATGTGTCAGCGGATGGGTTTATGAAGGATGAGGTTAACCATAGAATTGATGAAGGAAAAAAGGTGAGTGGTGCATTGAGGTATCTGTGGAGACAAAAAACGTTATCCATGGAGGCAAAGAAGGGAATGTACGAAAGTATAGTGGTACCAACACTCTTATATGGGTGTGAAGCATGGGTTGCAAATGCTGCAGCGAGGAGGAGGCTGGAGGCAGTGGAGATGTCCTGTCTAAGGGCAATGTGTGGTGTAAATATTATGCATAAAATTCGGAATGTGGAAATTAGGAGAAGGTGTGGAGTTACTAAAAGTATTTGTCAGAGGGCTGAAGAGGGGTTGTTGAGGTGGTTTGGTCATTTAGAGAGAATGGATCAAAGTAGAATGACTTGGAGAGCGTATAAATCTGTAGGGAAAGGAAGGCGGGGTAGGGGTCGTCCTAGAAAAAGTTGGAGGGAAGGGGTAAAGGAGGATTTATGGGCGAGGGGCTTGGACTTCCAGCAAGCATGTGTGAGCGTGTTAGATATGAGTGAATGGAGACGAATGGTTTTTGGGACATGACGATCTGTTGGAGTGTGAGCAGGGTAACATTTTGTGAAGGGATTCAGGGAAACCAGTTAATTGATTAAGTTGGACTTGAGTCCTGGAAATGGGAAGTACAATGTCTGCACTTTAAAGGAGGGGTCTGAGATAGTGACAGCTGGGAGGGACTTTTCTCAGCTGTCGTATCTGAGCTCCTCTGCAAAGACAGTGATTATGTATGAGTGTGGTGAAAGTGTTGAATGATGAAAGTATTTTCTTTTTGGGGATTTTCTTTCTTTTTGGGTCACCCTGCCTCGGTGGGAGACGGCCGACTTGTTGAAAAAAAAAAAAAAATCAACTCTACGGCTTATTTATCGATCACAATTCATCTAATATGACATAATAAATATAAATAACATAGAAACCTGATATATACTCTAGAATGAATAAAATATGCCATGTGACAAGTGGAGGCGGCAATTCCCTGGTGATGGTGAGCATTGTTGGGGTATTCACTGTGCCATCTAGTGGCAGCGTTCTGAAGCTCACTTGTTATAGTACGTATTATTATTATAATTATTATAGTACATACGTATTAGTATTATTACCTGGAGTTTACCTGGAGAGAGTTCCAGGGGTCAACGCCCCTGCGGCCCGGTCTGTGACCAGGCCTCATGTTGGATCAGAGCCTGATCAACCAGGCTGTTACTGCTGGCCGCACGCAGTCCAACGTTATATTATATTATTATTGTACATATTATTATTATATTATTATTATATATATTATTATTATATTATTATTATACTATTATTATTATACATACATATTATATTATTATTATACATACATATTATATTATTATTATACATACATATTATATTATTATATATATTATTATTATTATACATATTATTATTATTATATTATTATATACGTATTATTGTATTATTATAATGGGAAAGCGCTAAACCTGTAGGATTATACAGTGCCTGTGGGGGGGAGGGGATGGAAGGTATTCAGGCTTAATTTAGGAAACTGGAGCACAGATACAATTCCCTAGATCAAGAGCCCCTCACCAGCGTCAAGGAACCTCCCTTGAGGGGAAAGCTCGCAACCTGAATTTTGGCTTGTATCCAGGAGCAAAAAATTGACCGAGCGACGGCTTGTATCCTGAAAAACTCACATGGTGTGGCACTCATAAGTAGAGGTTCCACTGTACAGTATTGGCTGCATTATTTGACAAGAGCTGATATACAGTCTACAGTCATAAATAAGAAACAGACAAAACCAATGGGATCCTAGTGGAAGTGATTCATGCAATTTGACACTGAGGTATTTTAAGTTAAATCTTCATAATTTATAACTGTATACCTGTAATAATCATCCACTTAATGCAAACTCCCCCAATGGAAGTAAGTCATTGACTTTTTTGGGCTATTCTAGGTAATTTATACATACAGTATGTTACTTTATGTTACTTTTGGGAGATTCGGAAGAGAAGTTGCAGAGGTTGCTGGATGAGTTTGGTAGAGTATGTAAAAGAAGAAAATTGTTGGACTATGTATTGATAGATAAAAGACTGTTGAGTAGACTTCAGGATGTACATGTTTATAGAGGGGCTACAGATATATCAGATCACTTTTTAGTTATAGCTACAGTGGGAGTAAAAGGTAGATGGGATACAAGGAAAATAGAATCAGTAAGTAAAAGAGAGGTGAAGGTTTATAAACTAAAAGAGGAGGCAGTTAGGGTAAGATATAAACAACTATTGGAGGATAGATGGGCTAGTGAGAGTGTAGGCAATGGGGTCGAAAATGTATGGGGTAGATTTAAAAATGTAGTGTTAGAGTGTTCAGCAGAAGTTTGTGGTTACAGGCGAGTGGGTGCGGGAGGGAAGAGGAGCGATTGGTGGAATGATGATGTAAAGAGAGTAGTAAGGGAGAAAAAGTTAGCATATGAGAGGTTTTACAAAGTAGAAGTGATGCAAGGAGGGAAGAGTATATGGAGAGAAAAAGAGAGGTTAAAAGAGTGGTGAAGCAATGTAAAAAGAGAGCAGATGAGAGAGTGGGTGAGATGTTATCAGCAAATTTTGTTGAAAATAAGAAAAAGTTTTGGAATGAGATTAATAAGTTGAGGAAGCCTAGAGAACAAATGGATTTGACAGTTAAAAATAGGAGAGGAGAGTTATTAAATGGAGAGTTAGAGGTATCGGGAAGATGGAGAGAATATTTTGAGGATTTGTTAAATGTTGATGAAGACAGGGAAGCTGTGATTTCGTGTGTAGGGCAAGGAGGAATAACATCTTGTAGGAGTGTGGAAGAGCCAGTTGTGGGTGTAGGGAAGTTCGTGAGGCAGTGGGTAGAATGAAAGGGGTAAGGCAGCTGGGATTGATGGGATAAAGATAGAAATGTTAAAAGCAGGTGGGGATATAATTTTGGAGTGGTTGGTGCTATTATTTAATAAATGTATGGAAGAGGGTAAGGTACCTAGGGATTGGCAGAGAGCGTGTATTGTTCCTTTGTATAAAGGCAAAGGGGACAAAAGAGAGTGCAAAAATTATAGGGGAATAAGTCTGTTGAGTGTACCTGGTAAAGTGTATGGTAGAGTTATTATTGAAAGAATTAAGAGTAAAACAGAAAGCAGGATAGCAGATGAACAAGGGGGCTTTAGGAAAGGTAGGGGTGTGTAGACCAAGTGTTTACAGTGAAACATATAGGTGAACAGTATTTGGATAAGGGTAAAGATGTTTTTGTGGCATTTATGGATTTGGAAAAGGCGTATGATAGGGTAGATAGGGGGCAATGTGGCAGATGTTGCAGGTGTATGGAATAGGAGGAAGGTTACTGAAAGCAGTGAAGAGTTTTTATGAGGATAGTGAGGCTCAGGTTAGAGTGTGTAGGAGGGAAGGGGACTATTTCCCAGTAAAAGTGGGCCTTAGACAAGGATGTGTGATGTCACCGTGGTTGTTCAATATATTTATAGATGGGGTTGTAAGAGAAGTGAATGCGAGGGTCTTGGCAAGAGGTGTTGGGCTAAAAGATAAAGAAGCAAATACAAAGTGGGAGTTGTCACAGTTGCTTTTGCTGATGACACTGTGCTTTGGGAGATTCTGAAGAGAAGCTGCAGAGGTTGGTGGATGAATTTGGTAGGGTGTGTAAAAGAAGAAAATTGAAAGTGAATATAGGAAAGAGTAAGGTGATGAGGATAACAAAAAGAATAGGTGACGAAAGATTGGATATCAGATTGGAGGGAGAGAGTATGGAGGAGGTGAATGTATTCAGATATTTGGGAGTGGACATGTCGGCGGATGGGTCTATGAAGGATGAGGTGAATCATAGAATTGATGAGGGGAAAAGGGTGAGTGGAGCACTTGGAGTCTGTGGAGACAAAGAACCTTGTCCATGGAAGTAAAGAGGGAATGTATGAGAGTATAGTTATACCAACGCTCTTATATGGGTGTGAAGCATGGGTGATGAATGTTGCAACGAAGAGAAGGCTGGAGGCAGTGGAGATGTCATGTCTGAGGTCAATGTGTGGTGTGAATATAATGCAGAGAATTCGGAGTTTGGAAATTAGGAGGAGGTGCGGGATTACCAAAACGATTGTCCAGAGAGCTGAGGAGGGGTTGTTGAGGTGGTTTGGACATGTAGAGAGAATGGAACGAGACAGAGTGACTTCGAGAGTGTATAAATCTGTAGTGGAGGGAAGGCGGGGTAGGGGTCGGCCTAGGAAAGGTTGGAGGGAGGGGGTAAAGGAAGTTTTGTGTGCGAGGGGCTTGGATTTCCAGCAAGCATGTGTGAGCGTATTTGATAGGAGTGAATGGAGGCATATGGTTTTTAATACTTGACGTGCTGTTGGAGTGTGAGCAAAGTAACATTTATGAAGGGATTCAGGGAAACCGGCAGGCCGGACTTGAGTTCTGGAGATGGGAAGTACAGTGCCGGCACTCTGAAGGAGGGGTGTAAATGTTGCAGTTTTATAACTGTAGTGTAAAGCACCCTTCTGGCAAGACAGTGATGGAGTGAATGATGATGAAAGTTTTTCTTTTTCGGGCCACCCTGCCTTGGTGGGAATCGGCCGATGTGTTAATAAAAAAAAAAAATAAAAAAAACTGTACTTAGTGAGGCAGAGTATGTAGGTTAGAGGGAGATTATTTCCCAGTAAAAGTAGGCCTTAGACAAGGATGTGTGATGTCACCATGGTTGTTCAATATATTTATAGATGGGGTTGTAAGAGAAGTGAATGCACGGGTGTTGGCAAGAGGTTTGGGGTTAAAAGATAAAGAATCTAACACAAAGTGGGAGTTGTCACAGTTGCTCTTTGCTGATGACAATGCTTTTGGGAGATTCGGAAGAGAAGTTGCAGAGGTTGCTGGATGAGTTTGGTAGAGTATGTAAAAGAAGAAAATTGAAAGTGAATATAGGAAAGAGGATACATAACAAAAAAATTAGGTAATGAGAGATTGGATATCAGGTTGGAGGGAGAGAGTATGGAGGAGGTGAATATATTCAGATACATATTTAGGAGTGGACGTGTCAGCAGATGAGTCTATGAAAGATGAGGTGAATCATAGAATTGATGAGGGATGGTGCACCGAAGAGTGTGGAGACAAAGAATGGAAGCAAAGAGGGGAATGTATGAGAGTACGTATAGTTATACCAACCCTCTTATATGGGTGTGAAGCATGGGTGGTGAATGTTGCAACAAGGAGATGACTGGAGGCAGTTGAGATGTTGTGTCTGAGGGCAATGTGTGGTGTGAATATAATGCAGAGAATTCGTAGTTTGGAAATTAGGAGGAGGTGCGGGATTACCAAAACTATTATCCAGAGGGCTGAGGAGGGGTTGTTGAGGTGGTTCAGACATGTAGAGAGGATGGAACAAAATAGAATGACTTCGAGTGTATAAATCTGCAGTGAAGGGAAGGCGGGGTAGAGGTCGGCCTAAGAAAGGTTAGAGGGAGGGGGGTAAAGGAGGTTTTGTGTGCAAGGGGCTTGGACTTCCAGCAAGCATGTTTGATAGGAGCAAATGGAGACAAATGGTTTTTAGGACTTGACATGCTGTTGGAGTGTGAGCAGGGTAATATTTATGAAGGAATTAAGGGAAACCGGCAGGCCAGACTCGAGTCCTGGAGATGGGAAGTACAGTGCCTGCACTCTGAAGGAGGGGTGTTAATGTTGCAGTTTTATAACTGTAGTGTAAATGCGCCTCTGGCAAGACAGTGATGGAGTGAATGACAGTGAAAGTTTTTATTTTTGGGGCCACCCTGCTTTGGTGGGAAACTGCCGATGTGTTAATAAAAAAAAACTGTACTTACATATACCTGTACCTAAATAAACTTACTAACTCTAAATTTTGAAAAGAGCTGTAAAAGCATCTATAAATATATTAATAAAATTTGCTTGTTTATTTGGGAAATTATGGAATTAAAACCCTTGAGGATCTTTTGGGTCTGCTAGGTTAAGTCATCCAAAAATTTTCCTACTTTTTTGTATTAATAATGGTTATAATGAATTAACAAATGTAATGAAATGCATGTAATGTGTGTATAGGGGTATAATGTTGCAGTGATGGAGTGAATGATAATGAAAGTTTTTCTTTTTCGGGCCACCCTGCCTTGGTGGGAATCGGCCGATGTGTTAATAAAAAAAAAATAATTAAAGATATATTCCAAATACAAATTACAGTACATACACATTTTTTTTAACACATTGGTGATCTTCCATCATCCATTCAACAATTGCCTTGCCATATGTACAGTACATGTACTGCAAGAAATCCACACACCTTATTTGGAGAGACATATCCAATAAGGATGCCCTAAGTGTATGCACGTACCTCTGTGAAGAGGCCTGTCTCAGGAACTTCACTAGCAAGACGGATACGGTGTTGGCAAATCCTGTGAGCTCAGTCAGATGCTCTGCAACATCACTGACTGATGTGTCGAGGCTTTAACCCCCCTCCCTCATAACAAGGAGGAAACACATTTAACATCATTTGTTAAATAGCTTCCTTGCCAGAAGCGTAGTATACACGTACCACAAGAAATCCACTATACATATCTGTCTTATTTCCACAGCCAGGGTCCTTTGATCTTCTCCCCCAGGATGCTATGTGAACAGAGGCAACATGTGTAAGGAAACTATGCCAAACATTTTAACTTGCACTGGGAACAAACCCAGGTCCTTCTAGGGTTGTCCCTATGCTCTGGATCAAGAGCCCTTCTGTGGCATCATGGCATCTCCCTTGAAGGGTTAACCCAATTATATTATTATTATTGTTAATTATTATTTGTCATAGGGGAGTGTTAGGCTATAAGTGTTATACAGTGCTTGGGGTAATATGAAGCAACGAGACTCAATCCATGGAAGAGAAAGGTAGCTTCATCAGCCCTTGACCAGCATGGAGAGCCCTCCCATAAAGGGTGTCGTATTAATCCCTAAAAAGTCTTTTGCTGACTACAGCAGAATAATAAACAGTTCTTACTGGGCTATCCTAGGTTAGTCTATATAATTTACTACATAAAACCATTATTAATTTTAAAGGTAAGTAAGTTTATTTAGGTACAGGTCCCCATAAATACACTTATTATACATAGTAACATGAGAAAATTACCCACCAGGATAACCTAAAAGTCAGACAGTGGCTTATTTCCACTGGAGTGCATAACCAGGGTCTTTATGCCAATAATGTTAAGTACTCCTGTATTAACTGTACAATGTATTTTTTAGAAATAAATATTGTCATTATCTATATTACAGTAAACATTTCAAATTACGTACAAGGCCAACATAAACCTTCATTTACTCGGAACCCAATGGAAATAAGCCACTGACTTTTTATGGGGTTGTCCTAGGTAATTTACATTATGTATGATAATTGGGTTCCGTGACCTGGTAGGCAATATTCTCGCCTCACACAGTGTCTGTGGTTTGATCCCCGGTCGGGTGAAAACATTGGGCACGTTTCCTTATACCTGTTGTCCCATTCACCTAGCAGTAAGTAGCTACCAGGATGTTAGTCGACTGATGTGGGTCGCATCCTGGGGGAGCAAGACTGAAGGACCCCAACGGAAATAAGACAGTCTTCAATGACACACTGACTTTCTTGGGTTGTCTTGGGCGGATAACCCTCCGGGGTTAAAAATCCCAAGAAAATCTCATCTTGCCTGTGCCTATATAAACTTATTTACTAATCCAGTGTGAAGTAAGTTAATTTAGTTACAAATAAGTACAATTATCATACACTATGTATGAGGATAACCCCCCCACCCACAAAAAAAAAAGTCAAGGCAGAGTGATTTACATATTTCCATATGCTGTCTCAAGAGAATATTACATCATGTGCTAATTAACAAGATACTTTATCCTCTGTCCTCTCAGGTATCTTCATGCCGGTGATGGCTTGATTCGAGGAACCGACCTTAATCCTTCCCTTCCATGGAACGAACCTGACTTGCCTACAATTTCCCCCACGTGCCACATGACCCCTACATGTTTAGCACTTCCCCCCTTCCGATTAAAGTGAAATAAGAAACATAAGAACGTAAAAAAGAAGGAGCACTGCGGCAGGCCTACTGGCCCATGGTTGGCACGTCCAGGTCAAGACAAAGATTAATTTCTTTGCAAAGGTTACAATGTGTTAATTACATTTTTTTATGTTAGGTACAAAGAAAGCCACTATCATGCCCGGGCATTTCAGGCAGAGTAATGCTAATACTTAAAAACTACTTAAGTCTGGACAAAATGAAAGTGGTTAATTTTTAATTATACAATATTTTATCTTATTATTAATGCGAGGTAGTCAAAATTTGAGTTTATAAGATTGATAATTTTGATGTTGCACATAGAATTATTATAAACCCGTAGGATTATGCAGCGCCTGTGGGGGGGATGGGAGGTATTCTGGCTTAATTCAGGGAACTGGAGCACAGATCCAGTTCCCTAGATCAAGAAACTGAGGGGTACATAACCAGAAACAATATTACAAGTAGAACAATTATACAATACACTGACCTAAGCTAGTCAGATCCAACCATCACTCACAAAACTAAATAAACCATAAGAATTACTAAAAACCCATGATAATTACTCACGGCACCATTGGCGTTATAAAGAACATGATCACTGGTGTCTGAAGCCATGATGTCAGCCTCATCAACAACACTAAACACTACAACACTAAAACATCTGATACACCACACTACCGCACTAAAACATTATTAATTATGCTCTGTTTTTATTAACTTTTAGGTTTAGACTTTTCATATATAACATTTATTTTCATTTGCAATGGTGTTTAATCCACATGTGTCTTATAGGCACATAAAAGTATATAAAATTTGCCTGGAATACATTGCATACTGGTGGCTTTCTTTTAATAATAATAATAATAATAATAATAATAATAATAATAAAAATAATAATGACTTTGCGTTTTAACAATGCTTTATTACATGTGAACTTCATTATTTCTGTTCAAATAAAATTTGAATTTGAATTTGAACTCTCTTATTATTATTATTATTATTATTATTATTATTATTATTATTATTATTATTATTATTATTATATTTAATTATTATTAAAAAACACCTCTTTAATGTGACCTGAATTATACACAGATAATGTTAAAAATCCATTGTATCAACATTATAATCATAACCATGGGGGAGCGCTAAACCCGTAGGATTATACAGCGCATGTTGGGAGGGGGGATGGAAGGTATTCAGGCTCAATTCAGGGAACTGGAGCACAGATCCAGTTCCCTAGATCAAGAACCCTGTGGAAACTTTTTTAGTCATTAAAAGTTCCACAGGGTAAGCGAGTCGTTAGGAGCCTTAAACATACCGTGGATCGGCCCTCGGAGTTTATAAACCCACACTCCCAACCAAAACAACTACACACTCCAGCTTTTGAAGGTGACTATTGTGTATATTTTAATTGATAGATTTATCCACCTAGGAACACCTAGGCAAGTTTGTACAGCTAGAGACTAATAGTAGGATTATTAAGGCAACGTTAGGTATTAATACTGTAGCTCTAGCACCCTAATATAGGTAGTTATAGGCCTGAATAGGCAAGCATTAGATTATGTTAGCTAACGAGAACTGGCAGCTCTACACTTGAATCTAGGCGGGAAAGAGCCCCAGTTCCTCCTTACCAGACCAGACTTCACACGAACAAGACGTGCTGAGATTAGGCAGCACCCCCCACGTGACCCAACATCTGTCCTGGGGCCCTGGAGGAGATCCCGAAGTACCGTGGACATCTGCCTCCATCCAGACCCTGTCACAGTAAGACTAGGCTTTCTTTCTCTCAGTATCTGGCCAGTTTTCTGGGGGAAACGTTAGTGAGTTATCTGTGGGTCTTAGGCGGACGGACGACTATGTGTTGGTATGTACCAGCGTCGTCTCTTAAGTTCAAGTCTGGAAGCTAGTGTTACTTACTGTATATTGCTCAAGGGCTTCCCAAGGAACCAGGGAACTCTGAGGTGCAGACAGGACACTAATTACACCATCTTTTGCAGACAAAGTTTCTTCACTGCACATGGTGTTAGGAGGGGTTATATATAAGGAAGACCAGGACACATAGCCACCCTTTTTTTCCAAGTATTGTGTAGGCAGTGTGGGATTCCCCTTACTGCAATCAGCTAGAAATTTGTACCATAGCCACTTGTAAGTCTGAGAGAAGTGTCTCAGAGTGTCGGTGTCAACAGTGCTTGCAAAGAGTGCAACTTACAAGAGGCCAATCCAGACAAGTTTCTACAAACCCCTCACCAGCGTCAAGGACCCCCCTTGAGGGGCATTTTATCAACAGCAACCCTGTTCCTGTTATCACCAATATATTATAACATATGTTATAACCAAAAATAAATTCTACCTCAGTATTTACCACAACAAATCTTAAACCAAACTGTTATAAATAAAAATCCGAAATGTCTTAAATCATAGTCAGTTTAATATCTTCATTATGCACCCCATACCCATGGTGTGGGTGGTAGTCACCCATACCCATGGTGTGGGTGGTAGTCACCACATACCCATGGTGTGGGTGGTAGTCACCACATACCCATGGTGTGGGTGGTAGTCACCCATACCCATGGTGTGGGTGGTAGTCACCCATACCCATGGTGTGGGTGGTAGTCACCCATACCCATGGTGTGGGTGGTAGTCACCACATACCCATGGTGTGGGTGGTAGTCACCCATACCCATGGTGTGGGTGGTAGTCACCACATACCCATGGTGTGGGTGGTAGTCACCCATACCCATGGTGTGGGTGGTAGTCACCACATACCCATGGTGTGGGTGGTAGTCACCACATACCCATGGTGTGGGTGGTAGTCACCACATACCCATGGTGTGGGTGGTAGTCACATACCCATGGTGTGGGTGGTAGTCACCACATACCCATGGTGGGTGGTAGTCACCACATACCCATGGTGTGGGTGGTAGTCACCACATACCCATGGTGTGGGTGGTAGTCACCACATACCCTTGGTGTGGGTGGTAGTCACATACCCATGATGTGGGTGGTAGTCACCACATACCCATGGTGTGGGTGGTAGTCACCACATACCCATGGTGTGGGTGGTAGTCACCACATACCCATGGTGTGGGTGGTAGTCACCACATACCCATGGTGTGGGTGGTAGTCACCACATACCCATGGTGTGGGTGGTAGTCACATACCCATGGTGTGGGTGGTAGTCACCACATACCCATGGTGGGTGGTAGTCACCACATACCCATGGTGTGGGTGGTAGTCACCACATACCCATGGTGTGGGTGGTAGTCACCACATACCCTTGGTGTGGGTGGTAGTCACATACCCATGATGTGGGTGGTAGTCACCACATACCCATGGTGTGGGTGGTAGTCACCACATACCCATGGTGTGGGTGGTAGTCACCACATACCCATGGTGTGGGTGGTAGTCACCACATACCCATGGTGTGGGTGGTAGTCACCACATACCCATGGTGTGGGTGGTAGTCACCACATACCCATGGTGTGGGTGGTAGTCACCACATACCCATGGTGTGGGTGGTAGTCACCACATACCCATGGTGTGGTGGTAGTCACCACATACCCATGGTGTGGGTGGTAGTCACCACATACCCATGGTGTGGGTGGTAGTCACCACATACCCATGGTGTGGGTGGTAGTCAAAAGATTACAGAGGTACATAATGGGTCCAGGAACTGTACCACAAAGTTTTGATAGCTGAACAAGTTACACTGGTAATGAACTATTTACATGTTTATATCCGGTCACAATCGTAATGAATTATTTATACAGACATGAATTAGGTCACACACACACACAATAAATCATAAAGCAACTTGTTATATATATATAATGTCAGAGACTGCAAACTATAGCATTCTAGTAACCTAATTAAACACTTATTCAGTAGTTATAAGCTAATATTAAGGCTGTTAAAAATGTTGGGTATAACCTGGAGCTTTCTGTAAAATGTGTCAATCATGTCATTTAAGACTATATCAATTGAACACTGTACTTATAGAAAGAAAGAATATCATTATACAGAGTTAACCTATGATAACCCCCTCAAAGAAAGTCAACCATTGGAAATTATATACAATATCGACAAGTTAATGAATAAAACACATGTACAACAGTTGGGTACCCTTATTGTTGAAACGTTTCGCCTACACGGTAGGCTTCTTCATTCAAATTCAGACGAGAATAAATATGTAGACAACATTAGTAATAAAATTCAGACGAAAATAAATATGCAGACAGTACTAGTAAAGACAATGTGATCAGTCCATCAGTCTTGAAGGAGTTCCCTTCAGTCCCTCAACCTGACGCTGAACTCTTCTCCAGGCTGAGGGACTAACCACCTCAAGAACTCCAAGGTTCATGGCCCGATCACATCGTCTTTACCTAGCCAGTACTCCTGCTGTCTACATATTCATTTATTCATTCTCCTCCGAAGAAGTCTGCCGTGTAAGCGAAACATCTGATCAATAAAGATACCAAACTGTTGCACATGTGTTTTAGTGCTGTAAGTTACCTGAAGATACGATTATATTAAAATTCCTTCAAATACCCTAACTTTTAACTATTCACTGTTAAGTAATTTTAAATTCTAGTCTTAGTGTGCCTAATATGTTTTGCATAACTATGGTCTCTTACAAGCTTCAAACATTATATACATAAACCATACCACGGGTGGGGTTCGAACCCGCGGTCAGAGAGTCTCAAAACTCCAGACCGTCGGGTAAGCCACTGGGCCAGCTAGCTTTAATAAGATTCATCCAACTAGGTATATTTCTACATCATAGGAAGGTTAGCATAGGCACCACTGTTCGAACCCCACCCGTGGTATGGTTTGTTTGCAATCGTGTCATTACGATTTCGTGAGTCATTGTATACATAATTACAAATATTATACTGTTGAGCAGTCAATGTGCCTTCAGTGTACATACCTAGTAATGTGTAAATTACCTAGGATAACCCCAAAAAACTCAGTGACTTATTTCCACTGGGGTCCTCCTTCACGGGAACTGAACTTGTGTTTGTATATCAATAAATTAACAAAATCATATACACTGAAAGGTGAACACTAAGTTCATATAAACTGAAAGTTTACTTTCAGTTTATATGAAGTGTCCACTGTATCTATGATAGTGTACAGCCACCCGGTGGTCTGGTGGCTAGAGCTCTCGCTTCACACACGGAGGGCCCGGGTTCGATTCCCGGCGGGTGGAAACATTTCGACGTGTTTCCTTACACCTGTTGTCATGTTCACCTAGCAGCAAATAGGTACCTGGGTTGTAAGTCGACTGGTGTGGGTCGCATCCTGGGGGACAAGATTAAGGACCCCAATGGAAATAAGACAGACAGTCCTCGATGACGCACTGACTTTCTTGGGTTATCCTGGGTGGCTAACCCTCCGGGGTTAAAAATCCGAAATCTTATCTTATCTTTATGATTTCCTAACGCCAAGTTTTAAACCTTCATTCAGAGACTCACAGGTAAGGAGCCACTAGGGGCGAGGGGGAAGTGGGGACAGACGAAGAATAGCCGGTGAGAGGAAGAACTGCAGTGTCAGGACTAAACCCAACCGTTTGTGGGGTAAACCCCGTTTTTAAACCTAATTGAACATCTAACTAAATAAGAACAATAATTGTAAAATTAAAACGGAAATGCCGAAACAATGTAAATCCATATGGACCAAATTAAAAAAATGCACTATTGACTGTTATGGTTGTTTAATTTGTGATTATTTAATTAATTTTGCTTTGGTTGCTGCCTCACAGACTGCCTATACATAATGACATGTGATTTCTTTATTAACACCAACTTACATAATAAGATATTACAAGGACCCTAATGGAAATAAGTCACTTTGACCTTTTTTTCTGGGTTATCCTAGGCAATGTAAACATATGTTGCTATGTATGACAGTTTATGTAACTGTATTTATGTATACCTGTACCAGAATAAACTTACTTATCGTTGAATTTGCAGACTACGAGTTGTTATCCTATTTAAGATCATTTCAGAGTCTAACCGCATCTTAGGTATTCTACCTCCCACCCTACTACAAACACAAACACAGGCACCCACGACAAACACAGGTACCCACAACAAATACACAGACACCCACGACAAACACAGGTATCCATGACAAATAGATACCCACAACAAATACACAGATACCCAAGACAAATACACGGGTACCCACAATAAATACACAGAGACCTACAATAAATACACGGGAACCCACGACAAACACCCAAGTACCTATTATTTGGTAAACTGGTGCAACAGGTGTGTCACGATGAAGAATTAGAAACAAGCGCAACATCTGGGTATCTTTATTGTAGAAGTTTCGCCATCCAATGGCTTTATACAATACTTCAACTGGGGAATCCTTCCTACCAGTGACGATGTCTTCGTCTGCTACACGTCCTTAGGATTTATATTGGGAACTCTGCTCTCAACATATTTAATTTGTATGCTCCTGCTGATAAGTTCAATTACTTGGAGCTCCCAACTTGTGCTCAGTCTGAGCCTACTCTTATAATTGGAGATTATAATGCAAGACACAAAAGCATTGGAAGCTCACAGTTTGGTAATCGTAATGGTAACCAACTGCTGTCACTGTTAAACAGTCATGATAATGTGCAAATTGTAGGTGACCTTGAACCCACACATATCTATGGAGGCATCCTTGATCTGTGTCTTGGCTTCAACATTACTTCTGCCAGCTGTGAGTCTACCATTGTATCAGATATATCATCAGACCATTTCCCAAGGCTAACCTCACTAGATATAGGTAATACTATCCTTCCTGGTGGAATATTCAAACGGAAACGTTTTAATGTTCCCCTGATCAACATGAGGACTTTGTTGCACATGTGACTGACTGGTATAATTCCTATGTGTGTTCCTCTGTTGAGACCTTTAACAATGACCTTGTGAGCAGTATTCAGAACTACTTAGAGCCGCCTCAAAAACCTCCTGGAACTGTTAACCCAACCAACTTCCATAACAATCATACCTCCTATAATAACCATACTTATTACAATGATCTTAAACTTCGAACACTGAAACGTACTGCTCGCAGAATAGGCCTAGCCTATAGAAAACATCGTACCCCTGGAATGCTGAGGCTCTTTCAAACTGCCCTTGCTGCTGCAAGAGAGCGTATGACAGAGCTGCGGCAAACTGACTGGGAAAAATTTGTCAATGGTCTCAATGCTCACACCCCACTTAGCCGAGCATGGAGGGACATAAATAGAATTAAGGGTAACAGAACCGGTCAGATTGCACACCCTCATCCCTTACATAGGGCGAATGAGCTAGTCAGTGCTTGGGCTGTTACATCAAGCTATGAAAATCTTCCCAGTACCACACAGGCGAAATTAAATGACAAATATGATGCTAGGGAGAGACTTGTTTGTTTTATGCTCAGCAAGGAAGATGACTGTAACATTCCTTTCACTGACTTTGAACTTGATGCAGCACTAACTAAAGGCAACTCCACGTCACCTGGTGAGGATGGTATTACCTACAATATACTAAGATTGCTGTGTCGAGTACCAGGCAATCCTTTACTCGAATTATACAACATGAGCTATGTAACTGGGGAGCTCCTAAATCTTGGACCAACAGCCTCATCATTCCCATTCCTAAGCCCAATCAACAAAATTCATTTCGCCCAATATCTCTTACTAGCTGCTTATGTAAAACATTTGAGAGGATGATTCTTAATCGTCTCATGTACAGAATCAAACATTTTTGTCCCCCGGTTGCATGGTTTCATGCATGGAAGGAGTGTGCACCAATGCATAGCCACCTTTCTCACTCTGCACACTGACAGCTCATACACTACCTTCCTTGACCTTAAATCTGCTTTTGATGTTGCCAACAGACATGTAATCATTAGTGAACTTGCCAGAATGGATGTTGGAGGATGGCTTCTCCGCTGGATTAAAGGCTACCTGTCCAACAGAAAGTCTTCTGTGTTGTTCCAGGGGCATAGAAGTATAACTAAAGACTTTGAATTAGGAACCCCACAGGGAGGTGTGCTCAGTCCCACTCTATTCAATATTCTAATTAATGCCTTACTTAATGCTATGCCTAGCCAGCCCCATCATTATATGATCAGTTTTGCTGATGATATAATGATTCACACCACCGGATTCTCCAACACCCAAAACATCCTTAACCATGTACTAGCCTCGTGTCAAGACCTGGGGTTGATAATCTCTACTGATAAAACAAAGATACTCAATAGGCGTCCTCCTCGACAGAGAGGCACAGTTCGCCAGATCCAGTTGCATGATGGGTCTCTTTTAGAATATGTAAACAGATACAGGTATCTAGGCTTTGAGGTCCCACTACTTGGACCTGTTGTAACGAGACTTTGTCGTCAATACAAAGAAAGGCTGAGAGCACTTAGAGTTGTGGCAGGGTTTCACCCCAGGTATGGTGCTAATGTTAAAATTGTGAAAATGATGTATCTTGCTTATATTAGATCATTAGTTGATTATGCTGCCCCACTACTTGCTCTTGTGTCTGACTGGAAGCTTGGAGGGTTGGAAAAACTGCAGAACGAAGCAATGAGGATCATTTTAGGATGCCCTCGTACTGCCAAAATTTTAAATATGCAGAAAGAACTTGATATTCCAAGCATCAGAGATCGTGTTACTGAAAGAAATATCCTAATTGGGGTTAATATGCTCAGGCAAGCCCATTCAAACCCATGCACAGAAGCCCTCCAAACTTTCCTCAGCACTGGTGAACATCCCTCCAGATGGATCGAAAAACTGGAACCGACCTCCGCATGAATCAGATACATGATCTGTGGCAAGTAAGGCAACAGCGGCACTTCTCCGCTCCATGGAATATTACCCCATTCCAAACTACCATCCCTCCATTTCCCCCCAAACTACTTCTTAAATCACAACCAAAGCTTCGCCTTGAAGCCAAACATGATGCCTTAAACTGTATTGATAATTTAGCCAAACAGCACACTCTCTCACAAATTATTTACGTTGATGGTTCTGTTCACCAATCCACTGGTGCAGCTGGTAGTGCTGCTGTTGTCATACAGAGTGATGGCTCTCTTAAAGAAATTGGAGCACGCATCAATAACTGGGCCTCTACCCTTCAGACAGAACTGTTTGCCATACTCCTTGCACTCAAATGCGTCCATGTATCTAAGGTTAACTCTCTAATTGTAACTGATTCTCTGTCATCCATAAATGCTCTCAACTCATCAAGTATAACTTGTAGCATGCTCGTGTCAGAAGCCAGGCACAGGTATGGTAGGATTCTGGATAGTAGAGTCAGAGTGCACATGCTGTGGATTCCATCTCACATTGGTCTTCAGATGCATGATAGAACTGATAAATTGGCTAAGTTTTATGCTTTCAAGAGGGGATAGATTACAATCTTGGCTTGTCAGTTAGCAGTTTGAGAACAATAATACGAAAAGAACTTCAACTGAATTTTATTGACTTAAGACTCAGGGAGTTTGACACCAGTCAGTCCATCTATCATCATTCTATCATGCAGGAGGAGCCACATGTCTATGGTGCATCCAACAAAATAAGCAGACTCTTGGATGTCACTACCGCCCGCCTCCGGCTGGGTTACAAGTATCTTTGGCAGGTTAAATCACCACCACCAGATGTAGACCAAACAAGATGTAAACTTTGCCAGTTGGATTATTGTCACACCCTGCGTCATTATGTACTGGAGTGCGATAAAATTAATGAATTCAGAGACTACTCATTCAGAAATGTTCAAGATATGTCAAAGTATTTTATCCACAGTGGTATATTACAGACCATTCTGGAAAAATACCCTGACTTTGCTCCCTGTAAATAAAGCATTGACACGTGTGTGTGTGTGTGTGTGTGTGTATGTACATGTGTGTATGTGTATGTGTGTATGTATATACATGTATGCGTGTGTATGTGTATATGTATATGTGTGTGTGTGTGACCCAACAATTAAAATTTGCACCAATAACTCATTACAGTTGTGGCTGGGTGTAGACTAATAGATTGCTCATTGCTTTATAATTTGTTCATGAGTGCAACCATGTACAGACGTAAGTAAATTTACTTACATGATTCATTACCTTGTAACTAGTGAATTAATTACCATTGTACCTTGTTCAGCTATCAAAACTTTGGGGCCCAGTCTCTGGACCCTATATATACCTCTGTAATCTGCAAATACCTTTGTAACTTGTCATGATTGTGACCATCTGAGTTCATTACCTTTGTAACTTGCTCAGCCATCAAACTTTGAGGTCCAGTCCCTGGACCCATTATGTACCTCTGTAATCTTTTGACTACCGCCCACAGGATGGGTATGGGGTGCATAATAAAGATATCAAACTAACTGCTACACGTCCCTTACCTCACGCCAGTATATAAGCGCCGATCTTCATGACTGTGCTTCAGACTTCACGACTACGGTGCTCTTCATCAAACTCCAAGACTGAGGGACTGATGACCTCATCTTTTGTATATAGTTCTAGTGTCTTCCAATTGTTTCTTTTCAATTTGTATTGATAAAGCCACAATAAAGATACGCAAATGTTCCACATGTGTCTAATTCTTCGTCTTGTCAGTATTCATATGCATGTACAGGTGTAAGTCACGGGGATGACCTGTCTACACAGGCGAAACACTAGGTCACCTAGGGGAACAAAATTAAATGGGGCCCCAAATTAGAGGGAAAAACGAATTAAAAAAAAAGAGGAAAGGCAAAAAATGAAAATAAAAATTGGAAACTCTCATTGCTACAGTCCCCATTAGCGTACCGAGGCAGTTTTCATAATAGATCGGCCGTCTCCTACCAAGGTAGGGTGACCCAAAAGAGGAAACACATTCAGCATCACTCATTCCATAACTCTCTTGCCAGAATTGCCTAGACATCATATTTTAAATGACTCTCCGAACTGCAACCCCCCCCACCCTTCCTTCAGTGCAAAAACCGTACTTACTACCTCCAGGACCAAAGTCCTGAAGCCCTTCGTAACTTACTTTGCTCACACTCCAAGATAGCTTGCTGGATGCTCAAGCCCCTAGCCTGGGAAGTCCCTATACTCTTCCTTCCTTTTTTTCCCCCCCATCCCAACTCACAGATTCACTCGGTCACCCTACACTGCTACAGACGCTACCACTTGTGTAACGAGCCTTAAGCGCAAATTGCAAAGTCAACGTTGGTGTAAAAAGCGTTTTATCAAAGATGTCATATAAAATTACATTGACGAGGGGAGACTCAGAGGAAAGCAGAACAAACGGACGTTAATGAGTCCTACAGGTCGTAACATTTTTGTTTATCTATAGACAAGGCCTAGTACTGTTTGTAGTACTTTTCAGTACCTAAGCTTTCGGATCATTGTATGATAACAGTCCTAAATCTGTATGAATATACAGCGATAGGTTTGAGGATGGAGTCGGGCCACTCTAGGCGCCTTGATACAGACTATGGAGGGTCTTTCACCCAAGGAACTGCGCCTATTCACCCCTGCCCTCTATTGCACGAGATTGTTCCCCAGGAGCTGCTTGACCCCTACAGGTTTAGTGCTTCCCCTTAATTGTATTAATAATAAGGAAATCAGGGGCGAGTCTGGGTTTAAAATTGATGTTAGTGCAATAGAGCAGTTTTGTAGAAGTCAAGTGTTCAGGATGTGGACTCAGCAAGGTCAGTGTGTATAAAAGTGTCAATGTTGAAAGTCTGAGTGCTATCTGAAAGATAAGTCTTTTAATTTATTATTGCATTCACTGAGGAGCGATGAACCCGTAGGGGTCATACAGCGCCTGAGGTAATGGAAGGCATCCAGATTCGATTCAAGGAACTGAAACACAGGTCCAACTTCTTAGAACCAGAGCCCCTCACCAGCATCAGAGAACCTCCCATGAGAGGACAGTCTATTAAGGATTCAATGGTGGATCGGCATTTTCTAAACCCAAATTGATGAAGGGATAAAGATTTTTGGGTGTCTACCAAATTAATCATTTGTTAACCAAGTGTGCCAACAACCTACAGCAGAAAAATAGCACTGGTAAGAGCGATGGGTATATAATGAGGCGTCGTGACCTGAGGTGTCTGACTTTTGAAAAGGGAGGACTATCGCACTTTTCCATTGAAGAGGTACACCCCCTTCGAACCAAATCCTATTGAAAAGGTGTAAAATGAAGCCCAGTTCGGTAGAGTGCAGTCACTGAAGCTTATGTCCCTCCACATTGTTCAGTGGGTCTTTGACCAATCTCTGCTTAACATTCTCTCCTGTTAGCTCCCGGTGAAGCACTAAACCCGCGAGGGTTATAGTGCTTGGGAATGGACGGTAAACACTAATAAAATCAATTCAAGTGCTAAATCAGTATGGGGTATACAACACTGTGGGCAGGGCTATGCAAAGGTAGGAGTGCGCAAAGGTTAGGGGTGTGCAAGGAATAGAGGTGGTCTAGGGTAGGGGTGCACGAAAGTAGGGGGGGCTAGTGTAGGGGTACAAGAGGGTAGGGGCTATTGTATGGGTGCACGTGTAGGGGTGCACGAGCGTAGGGGTGCACGAGCGTAGGGGTGCACGAGCGTAGGGGTGCACGAGCGTAGGGGTGCACGAGCGTAGGGGTGCACGAGCGTAGGGGTGCACGAGCGTAGGGGTGCACGAGCGAGCGTAGGGTGCACGAGCGTGAGGGGTGCACAGAGGTGGAGCGTAGGGTGCACACGTGAGCGGTAGGGGTGCACGAGCGTAGGGGTGCACGAGGGTAGAAGTGGGCGAGGAAAGGGATAGTGCAGCTGGGGTCTACCTACCTGGAGGGTGTTCCGGGGGTCAACGCCCCCGGTCCTGGACCGTAAAATCTAAATCATAGTTGGTGCAGTTTAGTTTAATATCTATTATGCTCCCCATAACCAACCACAGGTGGTAGTCAAATTATTATTATAAAGGGGAAGCGCTAAACCCGTAGGATTATATAGCGCCTGTTGGGGAAGGATGTGGAAGGTATTCAGGCTTAATTCAGGGAACTGGAGCACATATCCAATTCCCTAGATCAAGAGCCCCTCACCAGCGTCAAGGAACCTCCATTGAGGGGGAGGGGGTAGTCAAAAGATTACAACCCATCCACAGGTGGGGGTAGTCAAAAAGATTATAACCCATCCACAGGTGGGGGTAGTCAAAAAGATTACAACCCATCCATAGGTGGGGGTAGTCAAAAAGATTACAACCCATCCATAGGTGGGGGTAGTCAAAAAGATTACAACCCATCCACAGATGGGGGTAGTCAAAAAGATTACAACCCATCCACAGGTGGGGGTAATAAAAAAGATTACAACCCATCCACAGGTGGGGGTAGTCAAAAAGATTACAACCCATCCACAGGTGGGGGTAGTCAAAAAGATTACAGAGGCACGTAATGGGAACAAGGACTGGCCCGCAAAGTTTTGATAACTAAACAAGTTACAGCGGTAATGAACTATTTACATGTTTTTATCTGGTTACAATCGTGATAGGTGAGTACAAATAGAGAGCGTGTCTGTCTCGCGCCCAGCAGACGGAGGATCAAACCTCCACAAAGTATTGCGCTGAATAACCCAAATAGGTTTAGCGCTTAACATGAATTATATATATATACAATCGTGACGAGTTATTTATGCAGACAGGAATTAGGTTACACAACATAGCAAAAATATTACCTTACATTTTAACAAGGTATGCTTGTAAAAATAAAAGTTTACAGTTACAGTCATATTTACAGTGGGCAAAGTCGGGGTATTTTTTTATAGAAAATTTGGTTAATATACCACTGTGGATAAAGTGCTTTGACATTTCTTGCGCATTTCTGAGTAAGTCGTCTCCGAATTCATTAATTTTATGGTATTCCAGCACATATTGATGCAAGCTGTGACAACTGTCCATCTAACAAAGTTTACATTTAGTTTGGTCAATAGGTTAGTTCCCCATAACAAGGCAGAGTCAGTGTGAAGGAAGGAAGGTACTTGCAACGAGGACATAGTGTGTTAGGGCGGTGAAAATGTCGGAAGTGAACCCTGCGTGCCCACTGATAGACAGGACAATCTATTAATATACAATAGAGAGAAAGTGCGACGTGACAGTTGTCACAGACCAGTGATGGTTGGTTGTGTGTGTGGTATTCTTGAATGAGTGGTGTGTGTCAGCTTCATAAATGCGAGAGCGCAGTCTCCCTAACTCGACAGTTGGAACCTGGCCACAATTACAGTAATGCTTGGAGAGAAAACAATTTGTGGCATTCTGACTCGGACCAAAAGTACTGCCGGCGGTTGTGGAGTTGCTCAGAATACTAATATATACTACTATAATAAATTTAAGCGCTAAACCCATATGGGTCATACAGCACTGCGGGCAGGGATGTGCAAAAGCTAGTGCATTAGGTTAGTTTTCGCTAAAAAAAAGAAAGATGTCAAATCTGTCAAAGGCTGAATCTTCAAAACTGACGGATTGAACACATCGACTCCAGGGTGAGGGACTGATTACCTTATTCTCATCTTCCATCGTTCTTCTCTGTATTGGACTGAAGAAGCCACTGACTGGCGATACGTTTCCTCAATAAAAATTCCCAAATGTTGCACAAGTGTCTCATTCTTTAACTTGTCGATATTTTAAACCACTTACATCACAAACTGTCTCCCTACTCTCCGCCATGTCAAGTGGGATGCCAAATTTTGTTCCTGGATCATATGCAACGGCAAGAGAAATTACAGGCAATGGCGTCCGCTGGAACTTTTTATATGGTAGTGTCTTATTAGTTAACGCAGGCAGGCTAATGAGAGTCAAGTGTTTATTAGATAACTTTATGAAAAATAAGACAAGCGAGTCATATTTACACTAGCAAATGTGTGAGTCAAGGAGAGATTATCACACCTCTGGCAATGCTTCGTATTTCTAGAGAAGCTAAATAATAGGAAGGAGAGAGAGAAAGAAAGAGACAGAGAATGCTGAAAGAAAAAAAGTTTGTGATAACAGTAAGATAAAATTTGAGAAGCAGCAAGACACTACCGACAGTTACCGAACAATACAAATGAAATACAATTCACTTTAATATCATAAATTCTACTCAAAAGACTTCGAACTATGGGGCTTTACCTACCTAAAACATATATATATATATATATATATATATATATATATATATATATATATATATATATATATATATATATATATATATATATAATGTGTGTGTGTGTGTCGTGCCGAATAGGTAAAATTGGTCAATTAGCAAGAACTCATTTAAAATTAAGTCCTTTCTAAAAAAATTCTCTAATACGTTTAAAGATATATTTTTTTCATTTTTGTTAATGTAAAAATTAATAATTTTGTACTAAAAGAACCTTAATAAACTTACCTAACCTTATTATAACAAGCGCAATTTAATTTAACCTAATCCAACTAAATATATTATAGATACGTTTACAATAATTTAATAATAAACAAACAATGAAATATATTTTTTTCGTTAGGTTCAGAATGATTTTTGCGAAATTATTGCATACACAAATTTTCGCTTGCCTTATTCGGCAAGAAGAGCGTTGCTATTTAAACCAAAATCGCAAGTTTTACTTATTCGGCACGACATATATATTATATATAATTTATATAATTTATTTAATTTATAATATATCCTTAACATTAATTCATTGAAGGCAAAAAACCACGTATTTAAAAATGACGTGATTCAATCCTAAGGAGTTACGAATGTACAAAGGCAAATGTTTTCTTACACTGTCTTTTATACAGAGTACATCATCTTAGATTATAAACATATATAATATTTTTTTTCTTTAACAACCTGTAAATCTCGAGATAATTTTTTTGTCTATTCGTAAGAAAAAGAAAAATAATTAAAAGCTATTTATACAAAAAAAAAAAAAAAAAAAAAGTATTAGCGTGTCATTTTTTGGGAAGTGAAGCAACACACAAGTTTCATGGAGCTGATAGAAAGATCATTCATACTGAAGGATACTATAGGAACTGAAGTTCTGATTTGTTTTAAAAAAATAATTATAATGACTCACATTAATTCATCCCCAAGAAAGATTCTCCTCAGTTTACACACATTTAAACACACACACAAGTGTCTATCCTATCGACAAGTGTCTTTGACAACTGGTAATTAACAGACACAGACACACACACACACACACACACACACTTGCCTTTGTACGCATAGGACTCTGATGAGGACAATTGACCTGACTATTCGTGCCATCCATTGTAGCGAAGGTCATAAACATGGCATCTAAGATCCTCTGGCAGATGGTTTACAAATAAGGCATCACCAGAGACGGTGTCTTTCCATGATGCGTATATGGGATATGTTATATTGTATAGATATCCGAAAGTGATTAACACCACTGGAAATAGAAATAAATGACCGTAAACACAATAACAATGCTAATATATACAGTTCCTTGAAAAACTTACCATCATTCATAACGATTTTAAGAATTAAGATGCATAATTTATATATATATATATATATATATATATATATATATATATATATATATATTATATATATATATATATATATATATATATATATATATATATATATATATATATATATATATATATATATATATATATATAAATATCAAAACAAGCTACTAGAGGGTGGATTTCATGCTTCAGTTTTTCGTCAGGAGCTATGCAATGTTGCAGGAGTTGCAACAGGTAGGTTGTGGGGATTCTCTCGAGAGGTAAGGACGTGTCTTGCAGTGTCTACCCACAGTGTCTACCCACTGAGCCTCATAGGACCCTATGTCTAGCCCTTATATAATGTCATATGGACTACGCTTGCTCTTCATGGTACTCTGCCTTGACAAAAAAAATGAAAGACTACAAATCACCCAGAACAAAATGGTAAGATTCATCCTGGACCTGGGTCCAAGAGATCATGTAGGCCAGGATGAATTACAACAATTGGATATGCTGAATATTGAAGACAGAGTAAAACAATTGAAGTTAAATATAGTTTATAAAATTGCTCACAAACAGTGTACAGAATATCTTGCTGCGAATTTGGTCAAGGTTGGGAACCAAAGCAGTCATAGTACTAGGGGGAGAGAGCACAACTTTGTAGTTCCCACAGTCAGTGGTCAGGCTTCAAACAACTTTAATTGTACAGCAATAAAAGGAATAGAACAGATTACCTGCGCATGTCATATTATTATTATTATCAAAAGAAGCGCTAAACCACAGGGTCATACAGCGCTACGCATGTCATAGCATGAGCAAGTTCAAGAAGAGCCAAAAAGTGTCTAATGAATGTAGCGACAGAAAGGGAGGAAAATGATTGTTTATTTTTTTTTTAGCTAACATACATGTAAATATAAATCACTCATTTTACCTTATTTCTAGTATATCTCCTTTATAGTATAATAAGATATTATCTCTTTTATAGTATAATAAGGTATTAAAAGGACCCCAACGGAAATAAGTCACTTTTTCTCACTTTTTTGGGTTATCCTAGGTTCTCTACACATATGCTATGTATGATAATCTATTAACTGTATTTGTGTATACCTGAATAAACTTACTTACCGTGAAAACTTACTGTACTTCAGTAGGTGACAAGGAGTAATATAAGTTTTTTAAGTTGCTTGAAAGTTATTTTTTGTGTGAAATAGCCATTTAATAAATATGATTTCATAATGGCACTAGACTAGTTGACAGTGGTGTGATGCGGTTTTTGGGCAGCCTATCAAATGTTAGTATTGTTGTCTTTAGCTTTTAGTATACCTTGAAGTGTCTTCCATACACCACGTGGGCTAGTGGATGCTGGAGTGTGGTATGGGTGTGTTAGTGCTGGAGTGTGGTATGGGTGTGTTAGTGCTGGAGTGTGGTGTGGGTGTGTTAGTGCTGGAGTGTGGTGTGGGTGTGTTGGTGCTGGAGTGTGGTGTGGGTGTGTTGGTGCTGGAGTGTGGTGTGGGTGTGTTGGTGCTGGAGTGTGGTGTGGGTGTGTTAGTGCTGGAGTGTGGTGTGGGTGTGTTAGTGCTGGAGTGTGGTGTGGGTGTGTTGGTGCTGGAGTGTGGTGTGGTGTGTTAGTGCTGGAGTGGTATGGGTGTGTTGTGCTGGAGTGTGGTGTGGGTGTGTTAGTGCTGGAGTGTGGTGTGGGTGTGTTAGTGCTGGAGTGTGGTGTGGGTGTGTTGGTGCTGGAGTGTGGTGTGGGTGTGTTGGTGCTGGAGTGTGGTGTGGGTGTGTTAGTGCTGGAGTGTGGTGTGGGTGTGTTGGTGCTGGAGTGTGGTATGGGTGTGTTAGTGCTGGAGTGTGGTGTGGGTGTGTTGGTGCTGGAGTGTGGTGTGGGTGTGTTGGTGCTGGAGTGTGGTGTGGTGTGTTGGTGCTGGAGTGTGGTGTGGGTGTGTTTGTGCTGGAGTGTGGTGTGGGTGTGTTGGTGCTGGAGTGTGGTGTGGGTGTGTTGGTGCTGGAGTGTGGTGTGGGTGTGTTGGTGCTGGAGTGTGGTGTGGGTGTGTTGGTGCTGGAGTGTGGTGTGGGTGTGTTAGTGCTGGAGTGTGGTGTGGGTGTGTTGTGCTGGAGTGTGGTGTGGGTGTGTTGGTGCTGGAGTGTGGTGTGGGTGTGTTGGTGCTGGAGTGTGGTGTGGGTGTGTTGTGCTGGAGTGTGGTGTGGGTGTGTTAGTGCTGGAGTGTGGTGTGGGTGTGTTAGTGCTGGAGTGTGGTGTGGGTGTGTTAGTGCTGGAGTGTGTGTGGGTGTGTTGGTGCTGGAGTGTGGTGTGGGTGTGTTAGTGCTGGAGTGTGGTGTGGGTGTGTTGGTGCTGGAGTGTGGTTGGGTGTGTTGGTGCTGGAGTGTGGTGTGGGTGTGTTGTGCTGGAGTGTGGTGTGGGTGTGTTAGTGCTGGAGTGTGGTATGGGTGTGTTGGTGCTGGAGTGTGGTGTGGGTGTGTTGGTGCTGGAGTGTGGTGTGGGTGTGTTGGTGCTGGAGTGTGGTGTGGGTGTGTTGGTGCTGGAGTGTGGTGTGGGTGTGTTGGTGCTGGAGTGTGGTGTGGGTGTGTTGGTGCTGGAGTGTGGTGTGGGTGTGTTGGTGCTGGAGTGTGGTGTGGGTGTGTTGGTGCTGGAGTGTGGTGTGGGTGTGTTGGTGCTGGAGTGTGGTGTGGGTGTGTTGGTGCTGGAGTGTGGTGTGGGTGTGTTGGTGCTGGAGTGTGGTGTGGGTGTGTTGGTGCTGGAGTGTGGTTGGGTGGTTAGTGCTGGAGTGGTGGTGTGTTGTGCTGGGTGTGGTTGGTGGTTGTGCTGGAGTGTGGTGTGGGTGTGTTGGTGCTGGAGTGTGGTATGGGTGTGTTAGTGCTGGAGTGTGGTGTGGGTGTGTTGGTGCTGGAGTGTGGTGTGGGTGTGTTGGTGCTGGAGTGTGGTGTGGGTGTGTTGGTGTTCGTCTCTATTTCACAGGATGAGCTATATGAGACATATACATCCTTACCTGTGAGACAATCTTTCCTCTCAACCTACCTGTTGTAATTCTTGCAACACTGCATAGCTCCTGACGAAGTATGGAAGCGCGAAAGGTCCCCTCATTACCTTTTTTCCATTGCTGAACTCCCGTTTGCAATTTGTTTTATTATATATATATATATATATATATATATATATATATATATATATATATATATATATATATATATATATATATATATATATAATTACACAAATTCTAAGTAATAAAGGAAAAGATTACTCTTAATAAAAGCTTATACCAGTAGCCTTGTCACAAGTCTTCTTCAATTAGAACGAAAGGTTAGTGAGGAGCGTATCACCACTGCCTAGCAAGACTTGACTACCACGTGTTAGAGCGTTACTACCGCCTAGCAAGACCTATTAAGTGTTAGAGCGCTACTACTGCCTATGAAGGCCTATCACGTGTTAGTGTTACTACTGACTAGCAATATTTGAATATCACATGTTAGAGCGTTACTACCGCCTAGCAAGACCTATCACGTGTTATAGCGTTACTACCGCCTAGCAAGACCTATCACGTGTTATAGCGTTACTACCGCCTAGCAATACTTGACTATCATGTGTTATAGCGTTACTACCGCCTAGCAATACTTGACTATCACGTGTTATAGCGTTACTACCGCCTAGCAATACTTGACTATCACGTGTTATAGCGTTACTACCGCCTAGCAATAATTGACTATCACGTGTTATAGCGTTACTACCGCCTAGCAATAATTGACTATCACGTTTTCTATGGCTTTTTCTATAATTTGTACACAAACTGGGCAGCTATCACATTACCCTTCAAAGTTTTGCGTCTTCGGCTGGTGCAACAAGGTTCCAGCTGGTGCAACAAGGTTCCATTCTACAATTCACTGTAACATTATTTTCGAATTGTGTTAAATCATATGTACCAGTGTGTTTACATTCACTTAAAAATCCTGCCACTTAGCAAAGTACGTAAATAATAGTTAAAAAGTATCAAATTTAAAGGCTAGTTTTCAGTTAATAAAATCTATAATGTGGTGGTCTGGCACTGTGACAATACTGTGATGGAAAAAATAAGACAAATGCAGTATAATGCGGATCCTTTTTTGACTACGTTTCGCCCAACAGTGAATTTTACCAAGTCACAAACAATTACACATTCGTTTGTGACTTGATAAAGCCCACTGTGTGGGCGAAACGTAGTCAATAAAGAATCGCATTATACTGTATTTGTGTCCATTTTTCCATCGTGTCGGTAATTTATACCTTTTATCACAATACAATGATGTTATCAGCTGATCAAACTTAGAAGGTCGTTATCTTGCTAAGTTTACTCTGTACTCTATATTTATTCTCACTCTTGACGTTTTTTATTTTTCATTTTTCTTCAGTTTGTCTAACGGGGAATTTAATTTTACATGCTAAATCATGGTATAAACCCGGTGATTGACACAGCAGGTGGTTTAAATAACACACGTGAACAAACACAGGTATACACTTGTCTGACTTTTATGGATTATCCTAGGTAATTTACACTACAAATTATAATTGTACCTGTACACATTCACGGTCATACCGAAGTCAACACAAAATTATACTAAGCAAGGGTATGTCATGTTATGATAAGCATTAGCGCTGTTTCCCTCAAATCTTTCATTCCAAAGGAAGAGGCTTGGTAACAAGGTGTGCTGCTACTGCTCTAAATTCCTTTAATAGCGGAATTTTCTCCTTTACTTACGTTACTGACCTTCTTTGCTTGCCATCGACCAGCTGAAACGCTGTGTCTTGTACCACTGAGAGGTACTGATGGATAAAGGAAGCCTAGATGCGAAAGGTAAAAATGGGAATGTGCTCTATAATGCAGGAGACGTCCGTGTTTCACAGGTCATTAACACTGTCAGTTTTAAAGAGGGTGTGTGAATGTAGACTTGTTGGGTTTCACGAACCACAAGCAAGGCCCCGCTGGTGCTATCTCCGGGGACCCTGGGAACACCTGGCAGCACCTCCAGCTCCCTCAACACCTGTTCTATTAGGTTCCAGGGCCAGCAAGTTTTTGTTTATTAACAGTGATTTGGAATCTTGAAATATACGTAAGAACTGCTCATTATACACACACTAGAGGACAGGAGGGTTAGGGGAGACATGATAACGACATATAAAATACTACGAGGAATAGATAAGGTGGACAGAGACAGGATGTTCCAGAGATGGGACACAGAAACAAAGGGTCATAATTGGAAGTTGAAGACTCCTATGAGTCAAAGGGATGTTAGGAAGTATTTCTTCAGTCATAGAGTGGTCAGGAAGTGGAATAGCCTATAAAGTGACGTAGTGGAGGCAGGAACCATACATAGTTTTAAGACGAGGTTTGATAAAGCTCATGGAGCAGGGAGAGAGAGGACCTAGTAGCAATCAGTGAAGAGGCGGGGCCAGGAGCTATGAATCGACCCCTGCAACCACAAATAGGTGAGTACACACACACACACACACATTACATATATATATATATATATATATATATATATATATATATATATATATATATATATATATATATATATATATATATTCAGGTTTGATCAACCATTTCAAGATTAACAGACAGGTCTATTTACCTCAATCTCAGTATCTGGAATATAATGCAAGCATCCTACGATTCATTTAAAAGCTGATAATTGTCAAGGCAGGTACTATGTGTTATGAAATTCCTAAGAGTTAGGCAAACAGGGTTACACATGAATTCGGCAGGCCCTCAGAGACAGCGGTACCTGAGAACGCTTCTAAGTTACTTCAGAAAGCCAGTTACATCACCACCACAACTATCAAAGACATAACTAGGTCAAAGAGTTTCAACGCCAGCTCCTACATTAACTGTTGCAGTAGTTGTTACTGAGTAAATATGGGTGAGACTGCTAGGGATTTGTCCACAACAATAACGCCAATACCGTCTGTGTTTTACATTCCAACATAGCGTTACACGTATTACTATGCTCGCCTGACCCAGGGGGAGCATAGTAATCCCTGAAAAAAATCAGGAACACAAGAATAATCCTGGAATCGGCTCTTATTCATACCGTAGACACCATTACCCAGAACCTCGGCTCACATGCTCCTCAACAAACACCCTCAGGTTTGCACCTAACGTGTCTTATCGTCACCTGCTCTGCCCCACTATATATACCTCCAGTTTAATTACCAAGGACTACATATACACTTGTAAACTCTTGATCTCCAAGTCAGACACTGTCTCAATATTACTTTCCATTTTGCCAGTACATCAGCCTTTCGGGTTTTATAATCTCTTTCCTTTGTGGACAGTGATATCCTGCCCTGCACAGCGTCAGAGAAGTTACAGCTTATGACCCATACTAATATAAGAGGGAGTATCATACCTAAACAATCATCCGTGACTCACACCCTCGATAAACTTCCACTGTTCACAATTCATTTTCTTCCCGGCTATCTTCCCAATTTCATACACTACCTGCTCTCATGTTAAACGTATTTACTTGTCATAAACCAATTCTTGTGAAACACTCCTGTACTTTGCGTTCTCTACATTTCCAATTTAGAAAATCTCAATAACATCCTCAGTCTTTTGAATATCAAATATATATTTTTTGAAACTACCATAATATATTTCGTATTTATCTGGTCCATACTTCTACTACTGATGCATTGGTTTCTAATATATTTCCTATTCCTCTTGCCCTCTTAATACACTAGTGAAACCGGGTGTTACCCAACTGTTGTGGGTTGCATCCTGGTGGAGAGGATTAACGACTCCAGTGATAATAAGTCAGTCTGATGGCAGTGGCTTTAATGGGTTATTCTGGGTTCACTGACCCTCCGGGTTAATAATTCGAATAAAATAACATCGCTTCTGAAAGGCTTGAAGAGATTTTCGCCTTGTTGACACTAACAACGCCCTTATCTATCATGTTAGAGATGACAGCACTCCTGCACTGTCCTCTGTTAAAACCATCCATCCTTCTTCCAGACTTTACACACACCGTCTTGTTGAATTGACTTTTATATACATTCTTAATACAAATCTTAGTCTTGGTTCTTGGTTTTGTTTTTTGTTTCTTTATGCCTGCCTTCCTTAAAACACTTTGTGTCTTGATCTGACCTTTCCCCTCTCCTCACCTTTTCTTTTATGTAGTCTGTGATTTTCTTCACCTTTGTCGTCTTCTTTCATCTGCCCAGCATGAGCCAGTAGGCTTAATGCAGTGCTTTGCTTTTCTCATATTCCTTTGTGAGACGTGTTAAAAGGTCGGTGTTACCATGACGCTCCAGACACCTGATACGTGTTTTTTTTTCGATTCAATAAACTACTGTTAGTAATACTACCCCCAATACCACTACCATTGCTACCACCATTAATATTACTACCATTTATCTTCTATTACTACTACTGACCTGCATTCTGGAATTTTCGTGACCTGACATGCCTTCTAACTTCCTCCTACCTCTTTCCGACCTGTCTTCTTTATTCTTCTCATTTTCTCGCTTAGTTGTGACTTGATAATGGTCCAGGATGGACCCGAAACGTCGTGTATAGTCTGGAAAGCATGCGCTATTTGTGAAATAACCTCTTAAAAGCCCTGGTAGTGCTCCTTACTTATGTTCTTACAGTGGATCTCCACAAAAATATTTGGCTTCCAGGTGTCTGCGATGGTTACACAAAGCTGCTGGGGCTTCTGCAATTGGAAATTAACGTTAGTGTGTACGCATGCAATGCTCAAAACATTCCCTTCTAACAATCATCACGAAGCGCTAAACCCACAAGGGTCATACAGTTCCTCCTAACAACGACCAACTTAAGTAAATTTCTGACCTAGTATCTTGCCTCAGGGCCTGCAGTAAGAGATCCAACGAGTTCACATTTTTATCGATGAATCCTTCTAGCAACTCGATTTTAAAACCGACCAACAAAACATGTTATGAGTTCTTGTCTGGCTGCTACTGCAGTACTTTGAATTTATCTTCTCTCTGTATAATGCTGCCTCCACCGTAATTTTGGTTGCAGGTCGTAGGATTCCTATAATGGTTCATCGAACCTGAATGAAGAATTCATTCAGATGATTGAATAGCTAGTTATTGTGAAAGGTTCGGAACATCAGGTGGAGCATAATGATTCACGAAATAGTAATAACACGAATACAAACAAATCAGCGAACGGGTGGGGTCTGAACCCATGGCGACTGAGTCGTAAAACTCACAGTTGGGGATCATAACCTTGCAAGTCATCTGCTCAGACTCTCAATGTTAAGACTAGAGCTCCTCGCCAGCTGCTAGCTACCTACCCACTAGAAAACAGACTTTGTTAGTTGGTTTTCTGGATTTAAAGTCTGTCGACCTCACGTGTGCCATTATTGGGTTCTGCATCTTACCTGTACTCCCACTAATCAAGAATCCGTTAACTCTTAAAATAGGGACTAAAGTAAAGGCTCACTATATAAACATTTAAAAAACGTGACCAAAGGAAAACATTAAGAAACATTAAAGAAAACTGGGTAAACTGAGCTAAGAGTGTGAAGGCAGGCAATTTACTGGTGGAACTGAAGAATATATTTCAACCAGGGGGAAGTACTGAACTTAAGGGATCATATAGCACCTAGGGGTATGGGACGCATTCAGATTCAATCCAAGGAAGAGAAGGATGAGTCCAGTTCCTTGTATCAAGAGCCCCTCAGCGGCATCAAGGTACCAGATTGAGGGGTGCAAACATGACAGTTATTCCTATACTGGCTCGTCAAACATTGCCATGAGCAGTCTTTTTTAATTCCTCAAAACATTGTACTCTTTCACTCACGGAATGCCAGACCTTCAGGAAGAACAAGATGATAATACAGAAAGAACAGGTGTCACATGAGATCACTTGGAAGTGTCCGTGCCAGAGGTGCTGGGAAGTTTGGCACTCTCGTATAGCGAAGTGCACAACAGAGGCAGCAGCAGCAGCAGTAACAACAGCAGAAACATGAGCAAGCTTGCTATCAAGACGGGAATATAACATTGGCACACACAAAGATAAAGAGAACGGGAAGAAAATTATTAAAAATTCAGCGGATAGCAAAAATACGACTTTTTTTTAAATATCCTTCTTAAGAGACGGTCGATAATATCGGCCTTAGTGTCATCACAGCTCCGAAAAAACATCACAATCTCCCCGGTACAATGTAGTAGCAATGTAGTGCCCTTTGAAGTACAGATTGTCATAGGAAAATTTAAAGACTAACAAAATGAAGGCATACGTTTTCTTTATGGAGTCTGAAAAAAAGGTCCTGCAAGTAGCAGAGATAATTGTAGGAAAAAAAGTCTTTCAACGTCGCTACTTAATCTTTGTACAGTGTAAACGAACGAGAGAGCTGTAGTAACATTCGCTGTAGTTACGATTATATATACTTTTATAAAACACTTAATATTATAGCTAGAATATCTTTACTACTTTAATTAGGCTAATTTTTTCTTATTTATATATATATATATATATATATATATATATATATATATATATAAAATATATATATATATATATATTTTAAAAAAAAAGACGATGGGACTCATCTGAAATATATGCTTCAATAACTTCATGAAATGTACAGTACAGATGCAGATATTTACTAGCTTATGAGTATAAGGTAACTGACTACAAAAACGCCTTTGTTACCAAACTGATAAAGGCGAGTCCCAAATAGAGGAGAGAAGGCTATATACCTGTAATACAGAAGTGCTAGGTAATGATTACTAGCTAGAAGTGTGTGTGTGTGTGTGTGTGTGTTGTGTAATACAAGCTAAAATACTAAGGCTTATAGTCTCATATATGAGTGGTGTTCCAGGTGTGTGTGTGTGTGTGTGTGTGTGTGTGTGTGTGTGTGTGTGCAAGTACAATGTATGACGGAAACGTATTTCATTGTGCTTATTATCAGCATTCATAAGTAAGAGTGAATGCTGAAGGAGAGGCTTAGAACTATACAATGTAAAATGTAACTCATTGTGTTTCTCGTCAAGAATGTGAAAATGTTTGAGGCTGTAGCTGTCTGGGTCCACCTGGTGGTGCGGGGTGGGCAGGGAGGGATGGACCAGGGCAGGGCAGGGATGGACCAGGGCAGGGCAGGGATGGACCAGGGCAGGGGAAGGATGGACCAGGGCAGGGAGGGTGGACCAGTGCAGGGAGGGATGGACCAGGGCAGGGCAGGGATGGACCAGGGCAGGGGAAGGATGGTCCAGGGCAGGGAGGGATGGACCAGGGCAGGGATGGACCAGGGCAGGAGAGGTATGGACCAGGGCAGGAGAGGGATGGACCAGGGTAAGGAAGTATACTTCGCAACTACAGGAATGACCCAAAAAAAGCTTTTCAAGCTTCTATTCATTCCAAGATAATTAAACAGAAAAGTATTACTTCTCTGCTAGTTAAGATGAAGTTAATAACCACCAAAAGTCCTCAATTCTTCTGTGCATTAACTGAAAAAAGACACGGAAAAAACGATCGTTTAGAACCTTTAACTGGAGGAATTTGTACAGTATTATGCACGTTAATACTACATAATTTCGAAAGGGAAACATTAATAGTACCACATATTAGTCTCGTTGGCTATGCTTTACACTGGAAAAATAATTCACCATAAGCTTAGTACTCAGTAATGTTTGTGTGCATAGCGTGACAATTCGTATTCAGGGGGAGCCTATATAATCCTTTCTACTTGTATTGCAACTCTGTTTGGAGAATTGCAAAGGGGCATTGGGAAAGTGTGTCCAGGGGTAAGTTTCTACCAAGAACTGTCTGGTGTAAAGATACTTGTATTAGAGAAGGCAAAAAATGGGAATTCTGCCAGAATTGAAGGCTGTTGTAACAACAACAACAAACACTCGAGGGTAGCTGTGGCAACAGTAAATTACCCACGAGCTGCATGTCTCTGGCTAAGTTATACAAATTCTCTGACGACTAAATAAATATATATATGGCAAGAGCCACTGCATGCATTAAAAAAATATTCAGCAAATGCCTTTGTAAATAAAATCGCTTCAGAGACTTTCGATAAAAAACCTTCTGAATATATTATAAGACATACTTTCATACATTACATATGGTAATACCCGCTATACAATATTTTGTAAGTCTGAAGCAAATACAGTTGTTAAAGGCATCAAGATTACACTTGTAAACTCTCCTATACAACAACTGAGTTAACATATACTCAAAGATGTTTACAAGTCATAATAATGTCAGACTGTTGTTAAACATTATGAAAAGCGCCTTGCGTGGAGTGTCTTAGTCAGTGGAGTAAATTTTCAACTGATGTCTAAGTTTGTCTTGGCTGGCGTCAACATTCCCTTCGGCTGAAGTCTACACTGTCCTCAGTTGATGTTGACCTCGGCTGAAGTCTACACTGTCCTCAGTTGATGTTGACCTCGGCTGAAGTCTACACTGTCCTCAGTTGATGTTGACCTCGGCTGAAGTCTACACTGTCCTCAGTTGATGTTGAGGTTGACTTCGACTGGGGTTGAAGTTTCTTTGGCTGGGGTTGAAGCTTCTTTCGGCTGTTGCTGATTTATTTTTTTCAGGCAATGTCAAGAAGCTTGCTTCATAAATATTTTTTTTTAAGAAGTGTAGAGTGATTTTTCAACTGTAATGTCATCTAATTTTTCACTAGAGTTTATTTAGTTTTTAAAATGGTGTCACATTATTAACTTGTGTCATGCTGGTATAATTGTTCTGCTGGTGTCCAAGGGTTCCTAAGTGGAATGAAGAGATTTTACAGGTGGACAGAAAACATTCTTTCATCCCAGTCGAATGATTCTTACTAAGCTAGTGTTGAACATCTTGACAATACTTTTATTTTCGTTTCGTTTCTCTACCTCCCTTTCCCCTCTCATTGTCTCTAAAAGTTAAAAATTTCAGCTTTTCATTCACTTAAAATTTATATACCAAATGCATATACCAAATAAAATATCCAAACACGTTGGTGCATGAATAAATAAATAATTTTTAAACTGAAATATAGATTTAGGGTAGCAAATTTTAAGCTTTCTGCATTCAATGTCCGGCACAGAGGAAGGTAATAAGGAGATGGGAGGGAAAGGGGGAGGAAGAATGCATAAAAACCCAGAATAAAAGTTATATTTTCTCTAGTATTGTCGCTGTTGCTGATACAGGTCGCTCGTGTGTTGCAGAGAGAGAAGAGATAAATATCCTTCCTTCATGCTGAAAATGATAGTCTAAGACTCCAGCGAGGGTAATCTTAGAGACGTAACATGTTGACGTCAGGATCTTAAAATTAAAAAAAAAGTTGGCTTGTTTGAAGATCACTTGTCGTAAGTATTGATGCAGTCACACTCGGGAGGTTTATTTCAGGTTTGAATGTTGTGCTTTTGTAAAACACTTTCATATTGGCGAGCTTTGCATGCAACCTCTAACCCCTGGGGCCAGGTAAAGAAGGATTATGACCTCTCCTTTTCCTCCTTTCCCTGGGGTCACAGGTCGTGGAAGAACCAAGCATGTTGTCCATTATGGCCATTAAAGGGTCACGATCGCTAATATTTGTCTTTCTCTGCATTCTGGGAAGTGGAGTTAAGCGAGATAAGAGCATCCCTCTTCCCAGGCGGCACTGTGTACTACAATCAGTAAAATCTATACACATAAAGTACACAGAATAGTAACTACACATACGTAAGGCCACATCATCGTGTTGTTCAGCAGTGTACGCTTCGACGTATCAAAACAACACCAAATGGTGTGCAGTAAGTTACTTTCCAATCCCAGCTGCTGATCTGGTTTTAACACCATGGTGCTATACGTCCGACATCATAATACATTAATAATACTGGACACTGTTGCAGGAAAAAAATCCATATCGTAAGTCTACATACATTGTCAGAAGCTCACACTAATGATAAAAACAGAGTAACATGGCCAATATAGCGGTCGTGGTTGTCACCCTCCTAGGCTCAGATTAGACAGCAGACTTGGTTCTTCCAGCAGCTCAACGTGGACTATCCGTCAGGTACCCGAGGAGGTATTTCAGGAGGGTCGAGGAGGTCAGAGACGCCATTTTCCAGGGACGCAGCAAGCTTCGACCACTTCGTCATATTTTTCAGAGCTCCATCCCTCATGGGCGCTATCTTCGGGTTCACCTTCGTCAGCCCCTGCAGGAAGTGGTGTTAGAACCAATGACAAGGAACATTTTTTATAACTGATGCTGCTATATTAAGTTTCTGATTTTTTCCCTTCAATTACGGTGAAAAAATGACAACGTCTCTACTCAAAGCACACGTTTACTCAGGAAAAACACTAAATTACATAAAGACTACAAATACATATCAATTAAACAATATCATGGCTATCAAATTTATTAAACGGTTCCAGTTACATAAATTATTAACGAAAGATACTGATTTAAAGATACTGAAAGAGTTTTGATTTTGCTCTACATGAAAGGTTAATCTAGAAACTTAAAAAAAAAAAAACATAGGAATAAAAGATCAATACTGAACTGGAAGATGGATTTTCTGCTGAGAGGAAAATGTAGTAATAAGAGGAAACATATATTCATATGAAGAATTTAGTGATGTATCGGATATCCGCATCCGCGGAACATCCGCACAATTTCTTACATCTGCATCCGCAAAATAAGTAAGGCATCCTCATACACATCCGCGGATATCTAAATTTCCACAACCGATATATCTCTAATGAAGATACCACCAGCAGGTGTTCCACTTCAGTGCTTCCCCTATTAATGTCTAATTTATACAAGTGTTTTGCTAAAAGGAATAAATCTGTATGACTGCGCAGATTTAAATATTTTATGAAAAATAAATAATACAAATGATTGTAAATTCCTTCACGAAGACTTGGATAAACGGAGTAAAGCGTGATAGATGGATGATCGAAATTAATGTAGATAAAATCCAAGAAATAATTGGAAAATAGTGATAAAACGACCATTAGAAAATAATGTATGATAAAATATTAAAAGCTTCGTTCAATATTTATTTTGAAGAATTAGACACGGTGCTCTTCAACTCCAAGGCTTGGGGACTGATTACCTCATCTTTTGTATATAGTTCTACTGTCTTCCCCATTTAGTCCTTGAATTTGTATTGATAAAGCCACTGGAGGGCGAAACGTCTACAATAAGAATACCCAGATGTTGCACATGTGTCCAATTCTTCATTTGATCGGTATTGTATACCATACATGTAAAATATTTATTTTAGCTGCTCGGAAAAACTCAGTCATTTACATATTTCTTATTTTATAGTTAAGATGTCTATACCCAAAACCCCCCAAAAATCTACCCTCCTTCCTCCCCCCTCAAAAAAAATATCTCACTTGCAAAATTCATTTAATATTGAAGAATTAGTCACTTTTGCAACATTTGGGAATTTTTATTGTGGAAGCGTTTCGCCAACAAGTGGCTTCCTCAGTCCAGTACAGAGATGAATGGTGGAAGATGAGGAGTTTGGGGTAATCAGTCCCTCAGCCTGGAGTCGATGTGTTCAGCATTCATCTGTGTACCATACTGGGCAAGTCAATTGTTGGCAAAACGTCTCCACACTAAATTACCAAATGCTGCAAAAGTGTCCAATTCTTCAACTTGTCGGTTCTGTAAACTACACCACATAATATATATATGTAGACTTTTAAATATAAATTATCACTGAGCTCTTCCGAGTAACTTTAGTAAACATTGACCTCAGTAAACATTGACCTCAGTAAACACTGACCTCAGCTTCAAAGAAGAGGATCTGGGAGTCATAAATGACAAACTATTTTCACAGCAGGATCATATAAAGGAAAACTTGCGAAACTCATAGGTCTGGTTCCTTGGATCAAGAACCTCCCCATCAACCTCAGATATAAGCTCTCTCAAATACAGATAAAGTTTGAAGTCAATATGTCAGGCCTTTTAGCTAGAGCTAAAATTCCTTCAGCACAACTAAACACATGAACAGCTAAGATCTGCAATTCATCAAGTATAACAGGCCCGGGAGCTGGAACTCCACTCTTTCAAATACTTTGATGGTGATTGGAAAAGGCTTTCTTAAAATAGTTAATAATGAAAATTATATAATGATTTGAGGATGAACCATGCAGACATTGGTGCAGCTCAAGAGACAAAATAATCAAGAAAATTTTGATAATCAATAAGTGGAACAGAGTAGATGAGAAGCTGATGAAGGAGAAATCCATACATAGTTTTCTAAGAGTACATATGATAGGCTCTAAAAGCCAGGAATGAGTCAATCCAATAATTAGCATTTAATAGGCTGTGAATCGATACTCGAAAATTCAACCGAGTGATTATACATACATAACCCTTTATTTCCCCCCTTCCCTACGCACCTCGAAAAGCGGGAGACAAATATCCTTGATCCAGCGCATTTGCAATAGAGGAAGCTCGTGTTTGCGGTCCCTGTCCATGAGTGCTGCCGGAGTGATCTTCAGCTTGCTCTTCTCCAGGTCACCCTGGTCGAAGAACTCTGAAGTCACCAGCTTGGCCACCCTGGGGACACAGGAAACAGTTAATTATCCACTTCGGTGCCAAAATCTAATTGTAATGTGTTCTTCTTTAGATATTAATTCGTTTTTCTGAAGTACTATTTGTAGATAATCACATTTTCCTTCTTTAATCTAGGAGTTTATGTTCATATTCTTTTTTCTTACCACTTAATATTAGCAACACTAATTACTTACAACAGAACATGAATGATGTTTCTAAGTAGGTTAAGATCATTTATGTTGAAATTTTTTTCCTCTTTTCTAACAAGTATTGTCGAGTACTGACTGTTTTCTCTCTTCTCTTACTCCCCTTGCTGCTTGTGCTAATACATGTATTCAGTAGAACAACAAAAGTTATGCTACTGAAGAATTAACTTTAAGATTTGTTTACCGTTATGACCTCGCTTAATGGTCGAAACTTCATATTACACTGCCTTACATACTCATAAAAAAGGTTCTTTTAATTCGCAGTCATGTTGTTTTTGACCTTTTAGCTCAAAATAAGGCCAACTCTGCCAGGCGCTTATCACTCACTTGAACTGTATGTCCCAGGGTTTGGTGGAGGCAGCAACATCACAGGCAGTCATGAGAAGTGACCGGAGGAGGTCCCGGTGCTCTTTGATGCCCGAGTCAAACTGCCCGTCGGCTACCAGCGGGAAGAACTGCGAGCGCAACCTACAGAAGAGGGAGGCGAGAGATGCTGTACCGGGAAGAAATGGGAATCCAGCCTGGGGAAGAGGAGGGAGGTGAAAGATGCTACAACACTACGGACAAGGGCTAAGTTACGGGCAGTAGTGATGTGTCAGAGGTATTAGGTTTAAAGTCGTAGGGTGTGTCAGTGGGTACACCGAGGGACATTGAAAGATGGGAAGGGCAAAGCAGGGAAAGCTGCTGATAGATGGGTAATGTGTAAGAGGAGCCAAGGGGGCTACAGGTAAATCTGCTCATTTGAAAAAATATGTTGGGAAAAGGTATAAGGTACTAGCGATTATAAGAATCTATCACGAGTGACTTTCAACAATTTCCTGTATGGATTTTGTAAATTTTACTTCAGATATTATAAAAAAAATGATATCCAGACTCGGTACTCACTGGAAGTAGACGGAGAGGTCGGTAGCCAAGATAGAGAGTTTGAGCACATTCATGACTTTAGAGTACTGTGACGAGGACAAGTTGCTGAAGATATTGTGTCCCTGTAAGGACGGAGAGTTAAGTCAGGTTGTGTAAGTATGTATAGGGAAGTTAATATCCTGACATTGTGGGAATAAGAAACATATACAAAAATCCAGACATCTGTTGAATGGTTAGGACTGATGCAGTCACTTATGGCAAAACGTCTCCTTCCATGAACATGTTTACTACACGTGTGTTTTAGTCTCACTCAGGTAAGTCAGGTCACAGTAAAGTGCTGATGTTCAGTTCTCTTTGATTTTTTTTTCTGGGAGTGTTTGTGGGAGATCGCGAGGGAACTGGACTTATCCTCTCCTCCCCTGGATCGAACCTGAATGCCTCCTATTCCCCAAGTGCTATATGACCCCTAGAGTTTAGCGCTTCCTCCCTGATTAAAATAAATGCTGGGGATGGGGTTTAAAGTATAAATATACAGGTAACATACACCATAATAAGTCTCTCTCTCTCTCTCTCTCTCTCTCTCTCTCTCTCTCTCTCTCTCTCTCTCTCTCTCTCTCTCTCTCTCTCTCTCTCTCTCTCTCTCTCTCTCTCTCTCTCACCTCGGAGTTGAGTATCATGACGGCGTGGTTGAAGTGATGTTGTTCCATGGTGTTCTGCGTGCCATACAGCAGTGCCAGGGCTGACCCCGTCCTGCATGCAACACAGAATTGAACAATGCAATAAGACGATCATAACAACACTAAAAGCGAGTAAGACAATGACTGCAGAAGAGTCTTTAGTGTACAACGTTTTACCATAAATCGTATTTGACAAAGCTAATTGGTGGTGAAGAATTGTTCGGTAAACACTCATCTGCGATATCTTATTCATTATACTGTGGGCGCTTCGCCATGTTTCTGAAATCAATTAACTGAGTTTAACTTTATGGCTATGAAGTTAGTAAATATAATTACTGACGATTATGTTAAAGGTGCTGGTGGCCGTGGCAATAATTATGATAGTTATTAAGATAGTGGTTGCGAAAGTAATGATGATGGTTACGGTGATGATTAAAATAGTGGTGTTGGTGATATGGAATATGGTATGAAAGATCACAACATAATGATAATAATGATGCTAATGATAATGAGAGCAACGACAATGAAGATGATTGAATCGATGGTAGTGCAGTGGCACTAATGGTGATGGTGGGTCGTGATAGTGATGGTAAGGACGAGTATAGCACTAATGGTGACGGCGGGTGGCGACAGTGATGATAATGGTGAAAGGTGGTACTAATGGTGATGGCAAATGGTGCCACTAATGGTGATGGTGGGTGGTGTCAGTGATGGTAATGGCGAATATTGGCAGTGATGGTAATGACGAATGGTGGAACTAATGGTGATGGCGAATGGTGGCACTAAAGGTGATGGCAGTGATGGTGATGGTACTGAAGGTGGTGGCAGTGATGGTGATGGTACTGAAGGTGGTGGCAGTGATGGTGATGGCAGTGAAGGTGATGCCAGGTGTCATCCAGACTCACTTCTCCTGGAAGGAGTTGTTGGTGCCGCGGTGGTCAAGGTCGTGGCACAAGCAACCCACGAACATTGCCAGGTACTCCAGGTCCTCAAACATTGCCATCATGTCGCATGTCTGCCGGAGTAGCAGTTGCCATAATATGTTAGCTGAAATAAAGTGCTAACCGCTCACATAAGAGGTCCAGGGACATATATTTACACCGAAAAGTGCATTGTACCTCTCAAAATTATTATATACGATGAGTTGATTTTAATTATTATCTTAAGAATCGAAATTTTCCTGACTGGCGGTGTACAGGTGATATGAATGGCTAAAATATTATAGCATAGTTTCGATCAAAGAGAGATTTATCAATTGATAAATCTTTTCTTGAACGAAATGTTGCAAAACATACAGTCTTACTCTCATATATATCATGTACGTGGGGGTGTGCTGCTTCCTCTATGTACAGTAAATGTGCAGCCTTAACGACCACTACATAGTCCACAGGCTTGACCTCAATAAACTAACCACAAGAGATTGTTGCTTGGAAGCTTCTCTCATTTCTATAATAAACACACAGAAAGCAGGAAGATATGGAATCACTGCCACTATACCACATATGATGGCCAGTCGAGCCTCCTGCTGCCCACCTACAGACAGTCGCCGCCACTGTACCTCACAGTTACTCAGGGTTTCCCCAACTAGTTTAATCTCATGTATTTTTACCCTTTGAACACTTGCAGTGTTCTAAGGACCCCCCCAAAAATCAATTAAACATATTCTAAAGTGATTGCATTTTGTATGTCTGTCACTACTCGTCAGCTTCTTGTATATGTTTATATCCAGTATACCTGGGCTGGGATAGACACTAGGTCCTTCAGATGGGTGATGAAAATGCTATCATTTGAGCCACGAGCCTTGAAATGTTGAGTTGTGTTTCTTATGTATTACAGAAGTGTGCTAAGTGTCATAAGGTGACCTTGGAAAAGTATTAGATGGTACAGTGTGCATTTGCACTCATGAGGCACATACAGTAGGTGCTCTAAAGTTGGATGTCACTGATTTCAATCAATTTCTTGGGGATGAACAAACCCATGACACTAGAAATTTTAAATCACTAGAGTTTGCTGATTATAAAAAAAATAAACTTTATTCTTTTATAACATGACCTACAGTCCCTGAGACTATGTAAATTGTCACCCATACCTACCTATCTACCTTCCTCCTTCCCTCTCTCTATTAGGAATAATATTAGGAGATAAGTAAATAATGAAAATGATTGCTATAGGAATGCAGTTAGTAGCCTGAGTAGATCTATAACCCACTATGATCAAACTAAATGCAAATTATGTGATCAGGCACATGGTCACTATCTTGAACACTATGTGCTTAATTGTCCACTTATTGAGGAATACAGAGATAGACAGTATAATAACTTATGTGACATGTCAAGATATTTTATTAATGAAAATAAGATACCAGATATACTAAGCAAATTCCCTAAATTTGCTTGTAACAGATAAGTGAACTGTAGATATAAATCCAAATGTGTGAATGAATGGTTCAGAGAACCGACGAGTTGGTAAATTAGACACATATGCAACACTTGGTATCTTTATTGAGGAAACGTTTCGCCACACAGTGGCTTCATCAGTCCATACAAAGGAGAATCGTGAAGAACAGGAGGAGTGTGAGGTTGTCAGTCCATCAATCTTGAGTCGATGTTGTCAGTCCATCAATCTTGAATAGAATAACAGCATATGAGCAGAGGAAGCTTATATACTGTAGACAGGAGAGGTGCAGCAGTCGTAGGAGGTGTATTAAGATACCAAGATGTTGCAGTGTCAGTGTTCCTGTCTGACACTGCAACATCTTGGTATCTTAATACAGGGATTTCTTCGCTTGCCTATTCCTTGGGCACGACCTACTTCCACATTGAACAAATGTGACACCTCCTACAACTGCTGCACCTCTCCTGTCTACAGTATATAAGCTTCCTCTGCTCATATGCTGTTATTCTATTCAAGATTGATGGACTGACAACATCGACTCAAGATTGAGGGACTGACAACCTCACACTCCTCCTGTTCTTCACGATTCTCCTTTGTATGGACTGATGAAGCCACTGTGTGGCGAAACGTTTCCTCAATAAAGATACCCAAGTGTTGCATATGTGTCTAATTTACCAAATACAAATGTACAATTGTTAACCCTTTTGGGGCCTAGTTCCTAGGCCTTTTGTGTATCCATATGCTCTTACGCTACCCTCCACAGGGTGGATATGGGGTGCACAATAAACTAGCCACTTCGGTGGCAAAATCTAACCTCTCTCTCTATCTATGTTCCCCTCACCCTCTCCTCCACACCTTATCTCCCTTCACCTGCCTCCGCTCTCCCCTCTTACCTTGAGTAAGGCGAACATGTTGTGAGCAACATTGAAGGCGTGGCGCCAGTTGTGGTAAGGTACGTTCCTATAATTTCTCTTGACCGTGATGAGCCAGCGTAGCAGCGTCTGCACAAACACAGGTACATGTTATCATTCTGTACACACACAGGTGCATGTTATCACATCTGTACACACACAGGTGCATGTTATCACGTCTGTACACACAAAGGTACATGTTATCATGTGTGTACACACACACATACATGTTATCACATCTGTACACACACAGGTACATGTTATCACATCTGTACACACACAGGTACATGTTATCACATCTGTACACACAGGTACATGTTATCACATCTGTACACACAGGTACATGTTATCACATCTGTACACACAGGTACATGTTATCACATCTGTACATACACAAGTAAATGTTATCATGTGTGTACACACACACACACAAACATGTTATCACGTCTGTACACACTGATACATGTTATCACGTTTATATACACAAACACACACACACACGCGGCCAGGAGCTGTGAATCGACCTCTGCAACCACAAATAGGCGAGTATATGTAAGTACATACACACAACACACACAGACATGGAGGAGCATGTAGCCCACACTCATCTTGCTGCTCCCTGTATTCTTACTCTATTATATGTAAACATAATTTAATACAACAGTACTACAGACTACATCATCACTGTAGTGATATAACCAGTGTTGCATCACAGCATACACCATCACTGTAGTTATATATTCAGAACTACATCACAGTCGTCACATATTGCCAGAAATGTTGTGTATTGCTAAGCTTTCTTTTCAACTACGTAAACTGTTAACCAATTTGTTGCGATGTCCTGGTGTGGTTACAAATATCATTATGTACTCTACCTTGTATAGTACACTGTGCTGTAGTCTACCGTGTACAGTACAGTGTGCTGTAGCATACCTTGTACTCGATCTTGAACCTGGAGGTGAGTCTGAGGTCTGAGAACATCCTGACGGCCGCCAAGACCATCTGGTCTTGACTGAGGGAGAAGTCATCGAAGGTCAGACTACCCAAGTGCCACTTGTTGGCCTCTGGCACCACCTCCCGCTGTAGGAAGAGGAAGGCAATGAGAGGGGTGAAGGAGCTATGGACGTAGTGGAAGATATAGGCAGTGAATAAGGTGATGTAGAGACAGTGTTACTGTTTTACAGGGAGTGTGAGGGACAAGGAAGAGAGGGAGATAGAGTGGTGAGGTAAGGGATTGAGGGAGGTACAGTGGTGAGGCAAGGGAGAGAGGGTGTAGAGGTAGTTTACTACCCACAAGGTTAATAAAAAATCTAAACTACAGAGAACTACTGCAAGCACTTGGAATGTAATCTGTGGAATGGAGAAAAGATACCTGATATAATATTAATGGAAAGTAATCGAGGGTCCGGTCCTCACGTTGTCTTAATAAGATACATCAGCCTCTTACTATACCTCGGTCCCACTCTTTATCTACCATATTTGTACTACATGAAAAATGAGTGATAAGAAAATATATCTAGTGTTCAACTAAAATATCTGAGAACTCAAATATTTCAAATAGGAATTTCCCCCACGAGAGGTGAGATCAGCAGACATCTTACAACCTGGCTAGCGATGACGTCTCAAAACTCTAATGCTATTTTTACCTCTATCTTCAATATGCATACATTACCTTTTATGTTGTACATGAATGGTATACATTACCATTATGTCTTTGAAATAAAGATACCCAGATGTTGCACAAGTGTTTAATTCTTCACTGCCTTTCGTGTATTTAGGTCCGCGCCAGCTTGCTCAATTTTCCCCTACTGAAAATCAAGGCCAAATCCGGGAGGCATTTATGTACCAAAATGATAAGGTGAGGCACCTCGTGTTTATTAAGGTAATGAGGTTTGATCCAAGGGATGATAACTAATTCCTTGGTTCAAGAGCCTTTCACCAGCACAAAAGAATTAGTCATTGAGGGCATAAAGTTGCAATCTTACCTGCATCTTCTGCACGTCCTCTACTGACGCCGTGGCGTGGTACGAGAGAACCTGTAGACACCAGTCATAATAAGAATGATGATGATGATGATGATGATGATGATGAGAGGACACTTCAGGTGAGATCACAGCTGATGAAAATAGTATGAGGATAATGATCATTATAGTAAAGATGATAACCAAGATAACGACAAAAATAGCGCTAGTGACGTTGATAAAATATAAACGGAATAACAATAATTAGCAGTAACAAAAATAAATAGGCTATATCATTTTACTATTTACCTTTATTAAAAATAATAGAAAGATCATTACTGTTATTATGAATTTTACTATTTATAATAAAACAAATATACGAAAAAAATCTTACTAATTAACTTGAAAGTAGTCACATTAAACATATTTAAACTTTTCCACACTGCTCACCTCAATGGCGACCTTCTGCCTAGCCATGGCTTTCTCTAGTTCGTTGTACATGAGTGTGTTGTTGATACCTAGCCCACAGAAGATGGTGAAGGCCTGTGGTGGGAGGGAGGCGGTGAAATGGAGGTTAGTAGTACTGGAGGCACAGGAGGAAGGTAAAGAAGCCAGCCTGGGTAACACTGGTAGTACTGGAGGAAGTTAATAAGCTAACTTGTTAACATTGGTAATACTGGAGGAAGTTAATAGGTTAACTTGTTAACATTGGTAATACTGGAGGAAGTTAATAGGCTAACTTGTTAACATTGGTAATACTGGAGGAAGTTAATAGGCTAATTTGGTTAACGTTGGTAGTTATTACGAACACAGAATAACTGCTTCTTTAGTTTGTACGATTAATGAACTCGTAAAAAAAGAGGAATAATTATTTACATGTAAGAGTGGCAGAATCACAAAAACAATCAACATTATGATGGAGCATCGACATGTCATGAACACTTGTTCTTAAGAGAAATTAAAGGAAAGGTAAAAATATTTTGGAATTTTTTAAAAATACTCCGATTTCAATGAAATTTTTATTGTAAGTTAAGATGGAGCTTGAGGAAAAAAATGTTTTGTTTGGAGGTCATCAGCTATATAGGACATCTTTTTTTTTCCCTCTGTCTCCATGTACGTTGGTTCATATTTATAAATATTGTGTTTTGGTATTATGACAGTCATATTTACGACTGAAACAGAAAATCTAAAAAAAATTCCTTTAAACTATAATACAACTCTAAAAATGTTCTACTATCACAGATAGGCTTCACACTTTTTTAGTACATACTTATGAAAGACAATTTCAACTAATTACTTTCTCAAGACAGGTTTTAGTTAACATACCTCAAATAACTGCTCATCATTCTCATCAAAGGGCTGCCCGTTGAGTTTGTTGATGATCTTGGCCACACCTGAGGAAGAACACAAGATGACGTCTACGCAGTAAATTCTTTAGTTCTCCAACCCACATTACCAAGCATTTTATCAACTACAAAACTATTAAACATCTCCCTATCTCTCTGGTATTCATAGTATGGGTGTGAAGCTTCACATACAGTCATATGCTAACACATCCTACATCTTTCAATCACTGAGATGCCTCATATCTGATTGGTGAGCGGCCATCCACTGATAATGGCTCGGTTCGATTCCCTGGCACGGAGAAATATGGACAAGTTTCCACACACCTCTGCTCCTCCTACCCACTTAGTAATAAAAATAGGTAGTTGTGAGTCACCTGACTGTTGTGAGTCACCTGGCTGTTGTGAGTCACCTGGCTGTTGTGAGTTACATCCAGGGAAAAATGTGTTAGAGAACTCCAGTCCAACTGTAAAAAAAAAAACACCAGTTGAGTGTATAAGAATTCCTAGTACCTGCTGGAAGTAATCAGGTACTGGCTACAAGGCGTCCGTGTACCTAATAACGGCAATTTAATGAAAGTAGCTCCAGTTTATCACTCAGCTACATCACGCCTTCATCTCCCTCTTCCTTTTCGCTGTCCTCCACCTTTAAACTTACCCCCACCACTTTACCCCTCCCCCATCCATCAACATTCCCCCGTCCATCCACACATTCACCTCCCCTCGTCCATCCAAATATCCACCTTGCCGTCATTCACTCACCTACGTACGATCTGAACGTTCCTGTTCCTGAGAGGCTTGGCTAGCTCGCTCACCTATGATCTGGAAGTTCCTGTTTCTGATGGGCACGGCTAGCACACTCACCTATAATCTGGAAGTTTCTGTTCCTGATGGGCATGGCCAGCATGGAGCGGACGTTACCAGCGCTGCCCTTTTCCACCTCCAGACTGTCAGCTATATTGAGGTTCTCGCCCGTGGAGGCTACTTGCTGTGCTAGGTGAAGTAGGTGCTTGGCCAGCTCACTAGAACCCACTTCCTTGGCGCTTCGAAACAAGTGAAAACAAGTAGAAAACCAGGTTAAAACAAGTGAAAAAACAAACACGATATTTGGTTTTATTATTATTATTATGCAGGCTCAATTCTCCATCCCTTAATAGACAGACACTACTCTAACAGTCTTTTCATTGACAGCTGGCGTGAGGCTATAAGGATTAGACAACCACCAACAGTGTTTATCGGTAAGGCTCGCGATTAGCGGACGGTGGATAGAGCCTCCACTACCACTTGCTTTGAATGACTCGCATGGATTTTGCGCTTCGCTTTAATTAAAAGCAGAGGTAAACGTCGCCGCACATTAGCTAAAAAGCATTTATTCTTGTGTTTCTTCGGTTGTTCAGCACTTTAAACATTCTTTTTCTAACATTATCAAATTTACACTATCAACTTGATAGTATCAACATTAACTCACTTATGTTACATCAATCAGAATCACAAAGCAAGTAAAACTATTCAAAATCTCTCTTCCACATTCAGCAAGTCGTGTTCATAACTGACTGCGTCACTGATCGTAACTGTCAGCAAATATAAAAGAAAGGGGAAATATCCGCACCCTTTATGCGGAAAGATGTGGGTTTTTAGTCTGGCAGGCACTCGCTGGGAAGACTGGCACCACGAGGATTTTAATGCCATTATTTCACAATTAGTACCTCTTGTGACTTGGTTGTTATCAGTCACCACCAACTGTGACGCTTCTGCCTCACCACAAACCCCCTACAACTTTCAAGACCCATATATATTCTCGTAGTACTCACTTCAGCCAATACTGTTGGTAATACTGATTTCAACAAAGACTGTTGGCAGTACTCGCTTCAACACTGTTGTCAGTACTCTCTTCAATAAACACTGTTGCCAGTACTCTCTTCAATAAACACTGTTGCCAGTACTCTCTTCAATAAACACTGTTGCCAGTACTCTCTTCAGTAAACACTGTTGCCAGTACTCTCTTCAATAAACACTGTTGTCAGTACTCACTTCAACAAACACTGTTGGTAGTACTCACTTCAACAAACACTTGCCAGTACTCACTTCACCAAACACTGTTGCCAGTACTCACTTCAACAAACTGTTGGTAGTACTCACTTCAACTGTGGAAAAATTTTGGATTTTCCTAAATTCAGCATGTGTAAATTTGAATAACACAATAATGTTGGCAGAACTCACCTCAACCAACACAAGCTGTATACTGCTTGTGTTGGTTGACCTCCCAAACCACTGCTAGGTATGAAGCTCCTGTGTTTACCAGTTTCAATTATCGTGAGCTGGGTCACAAACAGTCAGCCTACTCGTCTAAAAAGAATGGTTAAGAATGTAGGTAGATGTTATGCTGATATTAATTCAGGAAACCACACTCACCATTACCACAACCTTCACCACCATACAAGATTACCACCACCACTAGAACACGGACACTAACCCGCACCATCACTACTACACTCACCATCACTACTACCATAGATACTATCAAGGCAACTTACTTGTTTGTCGACTGGCCGGAAACTGGACAATTCAACTCGAATATCTTGGAAAACTTGACATTTTGCTTCTGAAAAAAAATGAGGTACCTATTAATAATTTTCAATATGAGGTTGAGCTATCCCCTTATCACCGAATATTAGCCTGGCATCAAGGATGAGAAGATTGGAGGGGCGGTGGGAGAAGAGGCGAGGTGAAGCTAGAGATAGGATGAAAGGTGGAAGCAGAGAAGTAAAGGTAAGCATTGTGGAGAAGACTGTGGAGGTAGGGAAGGGATGTGGTTAAGCATAAGGGTGGTAATTGCAATTATGATGGTGACTGTTATGTAGTGTTGTTATATGGTGTATAATGTGGCAGCTGGTGGTGGTGTTGGGCTGAGGAGTGGGAGTAGGGCAGATATGGTTGGTAGTTGGGTAGGGAAGTGTTGGTTGTTGAAAGGTTGAGAGACGGTGGGTGAGGTAAAGGAAGAGAATATGGGAGTGGTATTAAAATAATCAGGAGGAAGCGCTAAACCTGTATGGATCATACGGGGAATGGGAAGCAATCAGGCTCGATCTAAGGAAGGAGAGGATAAATTCACTCCTTTGATCAAGAACCCCTCGCCGGCATCAAAGCACATCTCTTATGGGGAACTTATAGACTAGAAAAGAGAAGTGAGATAAGGGAGTGTTAGGATAGAGATGGAAAGTGGGGATTGTGGTAGGGCATAGAGTGGAATGAGGTCGGGGATGTGGTATGGTGAGGTTTAATGGTGGAAGGGTAAGGAAGGCTGGAGGTATGGTGTGAATGGGGAGATGAGTGAGGATAACTACGCCATGCATGTGTCAGGTGGGAGGTTCTAGTGGAGTCAGCGTAGCATCAGGGGGTCAAGTGCTTTCAGGATTGTAACATGCAGAGTATCCTAACATTGGAATTAACATCAACAATCACATCATAATTATACGTGTGATGCCCAAAATTTAGCTACTGTTATATAATTCAAAATATATTGCCAAAAAATAATTGAGATTGATCTTGATTGAAACATCGACGCTCTATGGTTGATAATGAGGCTGTAACCCTTTCAAATATAGTTTCCAATATCATGGTAATTCGTAACCTTAATTTGGCAGGTGTACAAACCCATGTCTCTGGGCAAGGGCATATTGTGGCTAAGAAATACTTGCGAATAAATTACAAGTAACAAAATATTCGAGCAGGTGCGAGCAACAAGTATAGTCAGCAAACACTATTCAACATGCAACATCCAACATGCAATATAATCATATTGCAAACATACACAGTATGTGACACAAACGCTGAAGAAACTCGACATTACCTTCCGTCATTTTCTATGACCGACGTCAGATCCCAAAACTCTTCGTGTATCAACCAAAGCTTAAGACTTATTAAACTAAAATTCAAGAAACCCAAAAAGTACAAGAACTTTGAAGGCACAAACTCAAGCACTCATTACGTGAAACCACCAACCTACCTGCTGAAAACCCCTTTCATTTCAGTAATGAAAATGACCTTGCAGTCGCTTTTCTCAGCCAGCAACATAATCTTATGCACAAGAAGCATCATTACACTGAAGTTTTCTTTCCGGCGTCAAAGCAAGCCACACCACGCACGCCACACCACAAGCAAACGTCGAACGTCAGGACGAAAATAGTGTCTTCGACATCATGCTGTGAATTCTGCTGCTTTGATGTACAGTGTCTTCGTTTGGGAACGACTCGGGAGGGAAATTCTTTTACCACCAATGGCGTTTGTACTAGGATTAATGGAGGTTGTACTAGGTTGAAATAAATGGAAGTAGTATTGATTTGAACAGTAGGAGGGAGTTGTATTAGGTTGAAATAAAAGCGATGCTCAGTTTAAGCTAGTGGTTTTATGCTGGGTTGAACAGGGGCGCTAGTATTGAATTGAATAAGGAGGTTGTACCAGTGTTTTTTTTTTTTACTGGGCTGTAGAAGGAATTTGCCCTAGATTGTACTTCACACTTGTGTACTCAGTTTCTACACATACCGTTCAAATACGAGCGTGTACTAGGTTATACAAGAAAATTTGTGCTAGGGATTTGTATTAGATTGTACCAGTTGGTTTGTTCTAAGAATGGATATGTTGGGAATGTCGAGCTATAGCGATATGGATTAATTTCTTTCCATGTCGGGTTAAGTTGTTAGGGATTAAGTGCATTGTGATATAGTTTGCTGTGGCACTAGGAATATGTATAGTGTATATAGCGTCAGGCTGGGTAGCACTGGAAAAGTATGAATATTGCGTCATTTACATAAGTATCGATATGGAACAGGCAGACTAGACTTATTCTGCAAGTATCGACACGCAGACTAGACTTATTCTGCAAGTATCGACACGCAGACTAGACTTATTCTGCAAGTATCGACACCCAGACTAGACTTATTCTGCAAGTATCGACACCCAGACTAGACTTATTCTGCAAGTATCGACACCCAGACTAGACTTATTCTGCAAGCATCGACATGAAGACTAGGCTTATTTGCAAGCATCGACATGCCAAATTAGCCAAACATATATTCAACGTTGCAAATAGTGTTCATGATCCGAGGACACTCGTGGTAGGGGTAAGGTCAAGGGTAATTTCAACCACCTCCCGTTTGTGAAAATCATTAGCATAAATTCACTGTTACAAAAACTTCGTGAAAATCATTTAACGACAATGAATAATTTATTACATTCAGGTTAAAATCTAAATTTAGGCTGACAAATAGGATGGGTAGGATTATATTACAATGTTGGTTAAGTTGCAAAGTTAGTTTTAACGCAAAAAAATACATTTCATGTAAATTCACGTGAATAAATTTGAAACAATAGTTTTATGGCTGTTGTTTGACCAACTTAGCTTAGGCAGGACAAAGACAAAAGCAGGTTGAGTGACGTTACAGGTCCTGGTACTCACTTGGTGGTGGCCTCCACAAGTCAAGACGGAGGTGCGACGATTAACAGGTATATATAAAAAATAGAATAAATTACGGGTAAAAAATCTACCACTGAAGCAGAATAAAAATAATAAACAAGAGATCACTTTGGCATAAAATAACAGTAAACGTAAACATTGCTTACACAAAAAAAATACTAGACGATTGAAAAAATATGATAAAATGTCTTAAACTAGCTGAGTAATAAAATAAGATGAGCATTTGGTACGGAAAAAAAGCGAAGACAAGGTAGTGTCGAGGAAGCAGATAGCACCCGTGTGTGTGCTGTGTGCTCGGCTGGCCTCGCCGTGTTGTCACCTTGCCTGCAGCCGTGGGTGACGGGTCTAGATCTGGCGTCGACGGCAATGATGGACTCGGCTCCGCTGGGCTTGACTTTGTTAGGTGTTGATCTGTTGGGTTCACCTCCGATGGGCTTGACTCTGCTGCACTCTGCTCCGTTGAGTTAAGCTCCGATGAATTAAGCTCCAGTGGACTCTGCTCTGTGACACCTTTGCTATGCGCCTTCAGCTCCCTTCCAGTTGACACCGACGTGGCTACCTCTCCAGCGTGCACTATTGTTCTGGATGGCTGTGGTATTATCCTGGTACCCCCGCTCCACTTCATGGTATGGACTGAGGGCCGAGATGTGGCTCGGTTTACGGTGGAGAGAGCGGTGCTGCCGCGCTCGGCTGCTCGCCTCACTACCATGCTGTTATTGGGCACCAGGTGGACTCTCTCTTGCTGCTCCTGCCAGGCATACCAACAACCTGCCTTTAACAACTCTCAGCATCTACATAATGGCACCCATCACATGGCGTCCATTAGTGCCTCAAAAATAATCTAACACTAGTGCATTTACCATCACCTAACAATGTTGCCTCTATCATTGTCTAACATTAATGCATCTATTATCATCTAGCACTACTGCTTCAAGCATTATCTAACATTATTGCATCTACCTTCATCAAGCACTGCTGCCTCTTGCATCGTCTAATGCTGCTATGTCTATTTTTTTTTATCCCACTACTGAATCCATCTTTACCGAATACTAATGCATCTATCATTCTGTGTCAACATGTGGACGCTAGATATCTGACAGACTCTCACGAGACGATGTAGAAGAGTAGACAGATGTTATTCAACTGAAGCAGGCAACTGGATGCTGTCAGGTAAAGACGTAAGGACCAATACCTCTGCGAGACGCCAACACTTACCAAATGTCTGAAAGCCAATGGTTCCTGACTTCCCGACTATACTCCAGAGTTACATGTGAAACAAAGTCATTTCTCATTTAGCATTACTTACCAAACACAGATCAGATTACACCACAAATTAGCATACCATCAATCTGAATGTATAATCCTTCAATAAACTCTTGCAAAAACGTTAATTAGTTACTTGTGAGCTGTGAGGGGATCTACTAATACAATATTAAACACTATATAAATGTTAAACTTGGAAATCACAACATGAAGATAATCACTAAAGAACTAGTGTGATTCTACCGTGAAACGAGAATGTGTTAAATTGTACGCCATGCTTAGGTTGGTGGAGGGCGTGGTGGGTGTGACAGTTAAGGGGAGACTGTTCTGGTGCTCAAGACGTCAGTGGTGAAAGGGAGGGCAAGATATATCTACAGCAGTGTTGTTGGGCCGGGGCAAGGACGGGCAGAGGGCCATGCTGGTGGGACGTGCACAAAATCGGTGTGTTAGGTAAGGGGCCACCTTCTCTCCCCTTTAGTACTCTACAGTAGAATGTAGCTCTGAAGAAAACATGTCAAGTACATAAAATTTAAAATATCAGTAAGATTATTCTACTATAAATCACTACAAACTTGGGAAATTTACGCCTGCAGGGTCCAACCAGGACACCTCATGTTAATCTCCTCATTATCACATAGATGTCAAAATAACACCTAAATGCGTACATTATACTTAGGTGTGAAAAGTGCACCGTTTGCCCCTTGTGTATACTTAACCTCACCACCTGTCCTCCCTGGTCCCCATTTTTGAAAAAGATACTGAAGTTTCCCAAAAATTATCCTACCCCTTTATCCTAATACTTCATTCCTCTTACCCACTATTCAACCCCTCCCCTCCCCAACCTACTGCTATCATTCAACTAGTTCAATCAAATCATACAACCCAAAGACATCACTCTCCCATCTGCTTGGAACTCGGCATATTGTTCAACCTTGACTTGTTCTATCCTGGGTTTCGCAACGCAAATATCGTAAGAGGACTGGCTCATACCGTACAATTATCATAAAAAAATCATACGTAGAAAAATAATTTATTATTTTTATTTTCATACACACTGTTATATGATATATATATCATCAAAAACAGTCAATATGTGACAGATTATAAACGCATTACTTTTAGTTCTGCTGCGAGTTAATTTTATATTTGGCAATAATAGTGGCTAAAGGGATAAAGTACCCTGGTAAAAGGGTAATTACCTTAGTACTAGAATAGAGGGGTGGCCACCTTAATACTAGGATAAAGGAGTGGCCACCTTAATACTAGGATAAAGGAGTGGCCACCTTAATACTAGGATAAAGGAGTGGCCACCTTAATACTAGGAGGAAGGAGTGGCTACCTTAATACTAAGATAAAGGAGTGACCACCTTAATACTAGGATAAAGGAGTGACCACCTTAGTACTAGGATAAAGGAGTAAGCACCTTAATACTAGGATAAAGGAGTGGCCACCTTAATACTAAGATAAAGGAGTGACCACCTTAATACTAGGATAAAGGAGTGACCACCTTAATACTAGGATAAAGGGGTGACCACCTTAATACTAGGATAAAGGGGTGACCACCTTAATACTAGGATAAAGGAGTGACCATCTTAGTACTAGGAGGGCAACAAAAATAGGGGGGCAGGGAAAATAGGTAAACAAAAGGGGCAAAACGTTTGCATTTTAACACCTAAATGTTGTGACCTGTCACACCTAAGTGTGTGAAACGTCACACCTAGGTGCTAATAATGGAATTTAAATCACCCACTGTGGCTGGACCATAGAATAATAAATTCACCAACTGAGCAATTAAAATTACATCCGCAATTATGTACTATCGGTTCCAGTGCTACACTGCATAGATGAATAATGATGTATAGCCTTGTGTGATAGCAACGTCTGTGCCTAATAACATTCACATAGCAAGGATCTTGTATCCTAATATTCTTTATATATAACTATATATAAATATAAATAGGAACACCTGAAATATATCTTTGCGACAGGAGACTGAAAGTTATGACGACGCTTCGGTCCGACTCGAACCATTAACTAGTCACACTGTCGTCATAAGTATCTCCTATGTGTGGGTTATTAGTGTACTGCTCCAGTCACGGTATTGTTTTTATATTCTTAGAGTCGTCCATCATGACCGCATCCTCTCTCTAGAATATGGCTGGCAACTTTCATGTCTAGGGGTACCTTCATGCCGGTGATGGACCCTTCATGCCGGTGATGGGCCCTTCATGCCGGTGATGGGCCCTTCATCTAAGGAACTGGTGCTACCCTTCTTTCCCTCAGGTCCAACCTGATTACTTGCAATGTCCCCCCCCCCTCGGTGCTGTATGACTCCTACGCGTCTAGCGTTTACCCATAATAACGCAGTGACAAGAGCTGCAACAAGGCTCAGTGTTATACTCTGCGGCCGTAGTTTTTGTGCTACACTAACACCTTCCTAAGTAACCTTCTCTATATTGAGTAATGTCTCCCTTCTTGATTATGATCTCTTTAAAATAGTGACAATTCTTATATTCTTTGCAGGATGAAAATATCGTTGTAATGTTCTGGTCGTTAATAGTAAGAATACCTGTCCTTCAACAACCTACCTTCAAGGTGTACACATGCGTGCACACGTTCACACACACACACACACACACACACATACACACACACACACACACACACACACACACCTAATATATAAACATTTTAGATATATCGCTGAGTAATGAGGGTTATCAAGACTAGATTAGATTAACCTCAGTCCTGGGCGACACCTTGTTTTATTTTATATTTTTATATCTAGTCAACAACCCACAAAGTCATCATTTTCTACAATATTAACCCCTTTTTTGTATTAAATTTACTGAAGATATTAACGTGTAAAGACGAAATTTCCCATCAAACTATTTTCAAGTACTTTTTCAAAATCTTCTTGAGCTCAAAATCTTGTTGTACTCAAAACATTCTTAATTTTCAGCCTTGAATGTTCCCGGACCTCACTCCCTGTGTCAGCCTCTCCCTCCGTAACTCTCTACCTCGTTCCCATTGCCTAACCCTTCGTCCTCGTCTCTCCTGCCTTCCCTCCCTCTTAACTCACCTCTGAACCGTCTTCCAAGAGCATGACTGCCGCACGCTCACACTTGAGGAGCCGCTGGGCTCTCTGCAGAGTCTTGAGGATCACGTTCTCCAGCGAGGTCTGCTCCTCGAACAGGTCGTGCACCACCTCCAACAGACTCTGAAGCAAGATAAAGAAGTGGCGGGAAGAGGAGGAGGGCAACCGGATGAAGAGGAACAAAGGAAGAGGGTGAGGAGGAGGAAGGAGGTTTGTGGAAAATAAACAACAGTGGTTAGATTAATATTTATATCTCATTATCTGACGAGTTCTAAACTACTGTCTAGGTGTTGTTAATTCTCTTTATACTCATGAGGTCAGGAGAGAGAGAGAGAGAGAGAGAGAGAGAGAGAGAGAGAGAGAGAGAGAGAGAGAGAGAGAGAGAGAGAGAGAAAGAGAGAGAGAAAGAGAGAGAGAAAGAAAGAGAATTTTAAGAGTAACAAGAAACATGCAAGAGAGGAAAACAGTCAGTCTGTGTTACGGTTAGTAATGCTTTCTAAATAAATTTAAAGTTCCTTGTTGTTATGTGAACAAGGGCTATGTATTACCAGAACATATGTGGAAAAAAGTCAGGACAAAATTGTTTCAGAAGAACAGCTGTTGCGGTCTATACTTTGCAGCTGCTCGTCACGGTACAAAATATATACTATCAGAAACTGACTCAGAGAAAATAACAGAACGTAAAAGACAATGACATAAATTATGAGTATTATTAAGAGAAGGAGAATTATGCAAAGACACAGGGATCAAGAAAATGAATACGAAGAGAAAGACAGACTAAGACAACGGTACGAAAGATAGCTTACTCTGTTTCTCTCATATTCTGCCTGTGAGGCTTCCATCAACTGGGCGTTGGTGATGGCGATGCCCACGAACTGCAAGTACGTCTCAAACATCTATATATAGAGAGAGAGAATGGTGGGGAAAGAGAATAAATTAAAATTATTATCTACATATTCCTCCATCCACCCTCTGATACACCATCCAATCAACTCATAGTGGAGCCTTATTTTTTTTCCGACCAAGATGCATTTTTCCTATTTTTTAATACGTGAAACATTCATCATTATGTCCATAGCTCATCCTAAAATTTATGAAATTATTATTAATAGCCAAGACTCTGACGAGAGAATGACTTACTTTCTCGTCCTTAGCAGTGAAGCAGCCGTCATCAGCACTCTTGTTGACCACCTGAGCCACAGCGATGATCTCGTCGTAGGAGTTCTTAACCGGCATGCACAGTAAGGAGTCCGTGTGGTACCCGGTTATCCGATCTACTTCGTCGTTGTAACGGGGGTCCTGAAATTATAATCATAACCATAATTTTTATAGGGGTGGACCGGGTAAGCCAGTGGAAGGCCTCGGTCAGATGACCAAAAGCTCCAGCGGCAGGAAACACTTATACTGTTTCCTGACAAATCTTACCTAACCTAACCTGTGGGTGCAGTAGGCACATTGAGGCCAGAAATATGAAACTTAAAGTAGGAAAATCACACAAGCTCTTACCAACGCATTACTGCTGTCATTATTATTTTTTTTTTGCAATGAGAGATGATGGAGGAAAATGAAGTTACACGGAACCCTTCTTCCAAATCTACATAGATGAGGCAACATGGACCTCCATAAACGGATTTCGTAACACCTATATGCTAGTGGGATGGCAAACTTTAACGCCTACGTAGTTCACCGACATATTTATAAACATCTGATGAACTAGAATTGTGTACTATTAATTGTCATGAAGAACGATATTCAGAAGAGAAAGTGTGTTGAATCGGCACCTATTAATATTTCTACAACGATTTCTACGACTTAGGAGAGTCTGTGGCCAGAAAACTGCTAGATGTTTGGGAAGCAATGTGACATAACGAGCACTTGCAGCACTCTTAGCCTCGCCTCACCTTGTTGTTGTATATGCTCACCCTCTGCTTCCAGGGTTACCTTTGTGTGATCTGATAAAACCCATTATGTGGGCGACACGTTGTGAATAAAATTTCCATATAACTGTTTCTTAATCACTGTGTCAGTACATACCATGAGGAACCTAGTATGAAAAATATTTTCCAATTTGAATCGTGAGTCAAAGATATATAAACAGAATAAACGTAAATAGAAGTAGAAGAGACCAAAAGACACAGCAGCAGAATACGAAGAAGAAAAAGGAATAAACTCAGTGAACATTATAAGGTGTCTCGCTAACAAATAAAATAAGACACTTCATTCATTCCTCTTCACTTCAAGCTGAAGAGGGTAATCCAGTTCCACGAAAGTAGCGCTGAATTGCTTTCTAATCTGCTCCTAAGACCTTGTTACTGGAGTCTGAGAAGCAGTCATGTAGAGGCTTGAATTTTGTTGTTCGTGTAGAAAGTTTCCAGTGTCGTCCAACAGTCTGGAGGGAAAATGTGGAGGAAGATAATGGCAGTGCTCCAGTGTTCCTCCTCTACTCTCCAACACTGCCACCCACACGTGTCTCTCTCATCTTACTAATTTCTATCCTTGTTGATCTGTGTATAAAGTTCACTCTCACTCATTACTTCTAGTCATTTCTTTTAACCACTCTGAGGCTGTAAAAAAAAACTGACTTCAGTGTCTCATACATATGTTTAAAATCCTTAAATCCTTGCTGTAAAGTCTTGTGAGTATGTTGCACGTCGTGAACATGTCTCCACTGTTCTTTCTATTACCTAATGTTATTTTTGTCTTTTCTTTCCAGAAGTCGCGCCCCTTAAACCCCAACAATGTTTTCGCTGCGAATCTCTCAGCTTTCTCAAATTTTTGACGATGTATGATACATCCTGGCTTTATTGTGTCTTTTGCGTAAATATAATGGAAAAACGGAAACAAAGGGAGGTAGTGGAGACTTACAAAGATTCAAGAATAGATAGAACCCAAGTGCTAAGAAATTAAACAAATAAATTCAATGCAGAGAGTAACCAAGGAGAAATATGGGTACTGAGTGTAACGCACTCGGAGGAAAACGAATGAGGGAAAAACTCCATAAACTGAACCACGACCTCATAAAGACGACTGCGTACATTATGGTAAGTCAGCTACACCGTCAACACTGCTGCCATACCAAGTAGATCCCTATATTGTTAGTGAACTCTGCCTTACATAACCCGTAGAGTTTCATCCATAATGTTTTAATTCAATTTGTTTTTTCTCTCTCTCTCTCTCTCTCTCTCTCTCTCTCTCTCTCTATATATATATATATATATATATATATATATATATATATATATATATATATATATATATATATATATATATATATATATATTATCTTTTCTTTCTTTCAACATGTCGGCCGTTTCCCACCGAGGCAGGGTGGCCCAAAAGGAAAAACGAAAGTTTCTCCTTTTACATTTAGTAATATATACAGGAGAAGGGGTTACTAGCCCCTTGCCCCAGGCATTTTAGTAGCCTCCTACGACACGCATGGCTTACGGAGGAAGAATTCTGTTCCACTTCCCCATGGAGATAAGAGGAAATAAGAAGAACTAGTAAGAAAATAGAAGAAAACCCAGAGGGGTGTGTATATATACTCTTGTACATGAATGTGTAGTGTGACCTAAGTGTAAGTAGAAGTAACAAGACTTACCTAAATCTTGCATGTTTATGAGATAGAAAAAGACACCAGCAATCCTACCATCATGTAAAACAATTACAGGCTTTCGTTTTACACTCACTTGGCAGGACGATAGTACCTCCCTGGGCGGTTGCTGTCTACCAACCTACTACACTTACATAATTGTTCGAGTTGGGAGGTGGCCGAAACTCGGGGTACCACTGTACTTGTTTTTTTAATATAATAATAATTCCAGTGTCTTCTTTCTTTTTCTTTCCAAACTTTTCACTTGCTGAGAATACTTGTCCAGTGTAACAATGTAGATGTGCTAGGCCAGATAAATAACATTTTGTTATTCATCTTAATAAATAATCTTCTTTCTTTCAACACGTCGGCCGTTTCCCACCGAAGCGGGGTGGCCCAAAATGAAAAACGAAAGTTTCCCATTTTACATTTAGTAATATATACAGGAGAATGAGAATGAGAGTAATGTGTGGTGTGAATATCATGCAGAGAATTCGAAGCGTAGACATTAAAGGAGATGTAAGGTCACTAAGGGTATAATCGAGAAGAGGAGTGAGGAAGGCAAGTTGAGGTGGTGGTGTGAGCACGACGTACAGGCGGTGGTGTGAGCACGACGTACAGGTGGTGGTGTGAGCACGACGTACAGGCGGTGGTGTGAGCACGACGTACAGGCGGTGGTGTGAGCACGACGTACAGGCGGTGGTGTGAGCACGACGTACAGGTGGTGGTGTGAGCACGACGTACAGAGGATGAAGAGGACTGCGATAAAAGAGGACGTAGGCTGTGTTACGGAAAAAAAACACTCAGAAATCTATATGACAAACTAAACACCGAAGATTGGACACCAACACAATGGATATGCTCCTGAAACCCCAGACAAGTAATCTATCCACACACACACACTTCTAACAGGACACAAACTAATCTCCTAACCATACATCCATACACTGGTACCACGACAAACGACAGGTTCAAGTTCAAGAGAAAGAGAGCAGCACCCGAAAGGACACTAGTTCAAAAGCCTTCCCAGCAGAGTGACTTACTATAGACCGGACACCACAAACCTAAGTCTGTACCTACAAATAGGTCATCGTGCGCCCGTGTAATGACCTATTTTACTCTCTACCAGCAACAGTGAGAGTCCGAGGCAACTGTGTGAAGACTGCAGAAGGAATGTAAGAGAGTACAGCTAGGTGAGTACATGTAGGAGTACAGCAAGGTGAGTACATGTAGGAGTACAGCTAGGTGAGTACATGTAGGAGTACAGCTAGGTGAGTACATGTAGGAGTACAGCTAGGTGAGTACATGTAGGAGTACAGCTAGGTGAGTACATGTAGGAGTACAGCTAGGTGAGTACATGTAGGAGTACAGCTAGGTGAGTACATGTAGGAGTACAGCTAGGTGAATTTAGTTAGGTACTAATACACACAACAAAAACAAACACCAGGTAAGAACAAAAATAAACACAAGGTAACACAAATAAAAACAAGGTAACACACAACCAAAACAAACATGTTTAACAGGATAGTGACCACTGCTGGTAGTCCAGGATAGTGACCCATGCTGGTAGTCCAGGATAGTGACCAATGCTGGTAGTCCAGGATAGTGACCAATGCTGGTAGTCCAGGATAGTGACCCATGCTGGTAGTCCAGGATAGTGACCCATGCTGGTAGTCCAGGATAGTGACCCATGCTGGTAGTCCAGGATAGTGACCAATGCTGGTAGTCCAGGATAGTGACCCATGCTGGTAGTCCAGGATAGTGACCCATGCTGGTAGTCCAGGATAGTGACCCATGCTGGTAGTCCAGGATAGTGACCAATGCTGGTAGTCCAGGATAGTGACCAATGCTGGTAGTCCAGGATAGTGACCAATGCTGGTAGTCCAGGATAGTGACCCATGCTGGTAGTCCAGGATAGTGACCCATGCTGGTAGTCCAGGATAGTGACCCATGCTGGTAGTCCAGGATAGTGACCAATGTTGGTAGTAAAGGATAGTGACCCATGCTGGTAGTCCAGGATAGTGACCACTGCTGGTAGTAAAGGATAGTGACCCATGCTGGTAGTCCAGGATAGTGACCCATGCTGGTAGTCCAGGATAGTGACCCATGCTGGTAGTCCAGGATAGTGACCCATGCTGGTAGTCCAGGATAGTGACCAATGCTGGTAGTCCAGGATAGTGACCAATGCTGGTAGTCCAGGATAGTGACCAATGCTGGTAGTCCAGGATAGTGACCCATGCTGGTAGTCCAGGATAGTGACCAATGCTGGTAGTCCAGAATAGTGACCAATGCTGGTAGTCCAGGATAGTGACCACTGCTGGTAGTAAAGGATAGTGACCCATGCTGGTAGTCCAGGATAGTGACCCATGCTGGTAGTCCAGGATAGTGACCAATGTTGGTAGTAAAGGATAGTGACCCATGCTGGTAGTCCAGGATAGTGACCACTGCTGGTAGTAAAGGATAGTGACCCATGCTGGTAGTCCAGGATAGTGACCAATGCTGGTAGTCCAGGATAGTGACCCATGCTGGTAGTCCAGGATAGTGACCCATGCTGGTAGTCCAGGATAGTGACCAATGCTTTGGTAGTCCAGGATAGTGACCAATGCTGGTAGTCCAGGATAGTGACCAATGCTGGTAGTCCAGGATAGTGACCACTGCTGGTAGTCCAGGATAGTGACCAATGCTGGTAGTCCAGGATAGTGACCAATGCTGGTAGTCCAGGATAGTGACCAATGCTGGTAGTCCAGGATAGTGACCCATGCTGGTAGTCCAGGATAGTGACCCATGCTGGTAGTCCAGGATAGTGACCCATGCTGGTAGTCCAGGATAGTGACCAATGCTGGTAGTCCAGGATAGTGACCAATGCTGGTAGTCCAGGATAGTGACCCATGCTGGTAGTCCAGGATAGTGACCAATGCTGGTAGTCCAGGATAGTGACCAATGCTGGTAGTCCAGGATAGTGACCAATGCTGGTAGTCCAGGATAGTGACCAATGCTGGTAGTCCAGGATAGTGACCCATGCTGGTAGTCCAGGATAGTGACCCATGCTGGTAGTCCAGGATAGTGACCAATGCTGGTAGTCCAGGATAGTGACCAATGCTGGTAGTCCAGGATAGTGACCACTGCTGGTAGTCCAGGATAGTGACCCATGCTGGTAGTCCAGGATAGTGACCCATGCTGGTAGTCCAGGATAGTGACCAATGCTGGTAGTCCAGGATAGTGACCAATGCTGGTAGTCCAGGATAGTGACCAATGCTGGTAGTCCAGGATAGTGACCCATGCTGGTAGTCCAGGATACTGACCACTGCTGGTAGTCCAGGATGGTGACCACTGCTGGTAGTCCAGGATAGTGACCCATGCTGGTAGTCCAGGATAGTGACCCATGCTGGTAGTCCAGGATAGTGACCAATGCTGGTAGTCCAGGATAGTGACCAATGCTGGTAGTCCAGGATAGTGACCAATGCTGGTAGTCCATGATAGTGACCAATGCTGGTAGTCCAGGATAGTGACCACTGCTGGTAGTCCAGGATAGTGACCCTTGCTGGTAGTACAGGATAGTGACCAATGCTGGTAGCCCAGGGTAGTGACCAATGCTGGTAGTCCAGTATAGTGACCCATGCTGGTAGTCCAGGATAGTGACCACTGCTGGTAGTCCAGGATAGTGACCACTGCTGGTAGTCCAGGATAGTGACCCCTGCTGGTAGTCCATGATAGTGACCCCTGCTGGTAGTCCAGGATAGTAACCCCTGCTGGTAGTCCAGGATAGTGACCACTGCTGGTAGGCCAGAATAGTGACCACTGCTGGTAGGCCAGAATAGTGACTCCTGCTGGTAGGCCAGAATAGTGACCACTGCTGGTAGCCCAGGATAGTGACCAATGCTGGTAGCCCAGGATAGTGACCAATGCTGGTAGTCCAGGATAGTAACCCCTGCTGGTAGTCCAGGATAGTGACCACTGCTGGTAGTCCAGGATAGTGACCACTGCTGGTAGTCCAGGATAGTGACCACTGCTGGTAGTCCAGGATAGTGATATGCTTAAAATGACCCATGCATACATATATATATATATATATATATATATATATATATATATATATATATATATATATATATATAAAGTTCACTCTATAACTTATTTTTTGTGGTAAAACCATTATTGTTTAATGTTATTGTTATTTATGTTTATTGTTATTGTTATGTTCATTATTATTGTTTATTGTTATTATGTTCATTAATATTATGTTAATTGTTATTGTTGTTCATTATGTTTAGTGTTATTCCTGTCTAGTATGTTTAGTGATATTGTTGTTTATGTTTAGTATTATTGTTGTTTATGTTTAGTGTCAATGTCGTCTGCTATTTTTAGTGTTATTAATTAATGTCTGTTATTTTTATTGTTGTGTGGTATGTTTAGTGCTGTTGTGTGGTATGTTTAGTGCTGTGTGCTGTTAGTGTGTTGTGGATGTTAGTTTACGTTGACTGGCTTTATGTTCGTTGATGGATGTTTAGTGTTACCGTTGACTGGATTTTAGTGACGTTGACTGGCATGTTTAGTGTTACCGTTGACTGGATGTTTAGTGTTACCGTTGACTGGCATGTTTAGTGTTACCGTTGAACGTTGACTGGTATGTTTAGTGTTACCGTTGACTGGTATGTTTAGTGTTACCGTTGACTGGTATGTTTAGTGTTACCGTTGACTGGCATGTTTAGTGTTACCGTTGACTGGTATGTTTAGTGTTACCGTTGACTGGCATGTTTAGTGTTACCGTTGACTGGTATGTTTAGTGTTACCGTTGACTGGTATGTTTAGTGTTACCGTTGACTGGTATGTTTAGTGTTACCGTTGACTGGCATGTTTAGTGTTACCGTTGACTGGCATGTTTAGTGTTACCGTTGACTGGCATGTTTAGTGTTACCGTTGACTGGCATGTTTAGTGTTACCGTTGACTGGCATGTTTAGTGTTACCGTTGACTGGCATGATTTGATATGTTAGCCGTTGACTGGCATGTTTAGTGTTACCGTTGACTGGCATGTTTAGTGTTACCGTTGACTGGCATGTTTAGTGTTACCGTTGACTGGCATGTTTAGTGTTACCGTTGACTGGATGTTTAGTGTTACCGTTGACGATGTTATTTCGGACTGATGTTTAGTGTTACCGTTGACTGGATGTTTAGTGTTACCGTTGACTGGCATGTTTAGTGTTACCGTTGACTGGATGTTTAGTGTTACCGTTGACTGGCATGTTTAGTGTTACCGTTGACTGGTATGTTTAGTGTGACCGTTGACTGGCATGTTAGTTTAGCGTTGACTGCGTTTAGTGTCTCAATCTTAGATGAGAGTGAGGGTTACCGTTGATGGCATGCCACCACTCCACAACATATATTACACAAGTCATCTCTTGACTTTTTAGTGTGCCAGACACAGCATCACTCCCACAGTGCCTGCCTCACTATCTCTGATGCAGTGCCTGGTCGAACACATGAAGTGGGAAATGGGAGGCAACCGGGTTTGTTCCGAGGAAAGGGGTAACTCCCGCTCCTCGGGTCATTTTTTAATGTGGCTGAGAATGTCTGAGCACGTAGGGTGAGGCGACTGAGGTATTGTGAACAATACTGTTCTCACTTATTTGTACTCACCTATTTGTGGTTGCAGGAGTTGAGTCATAGCTCCTGGCCCCGCCTCTTCGCTGGTTGCTACTAGGTCAACTCTCTCCCTGCTCCATGAGCTCTGTCGTATTTCTTCTTAAAACTATGTATAGATTCTGCCTCCATTACATCACTCTCCAAATTGTTCCACTTCCTGACAACTCTATGACTGAAGAAATACTGAGTGTGTGTGGGGGGGGTACAGGAGGGAGGGGGAGGGAGTGGTAGTATCAGGAGGGTAGGGGAAAGGAGAAGGTTTAAAAGTGCAATAGTAGAGGAGAACAAGATAACGACAAAGACGAAGGAGAAAAAGAAAACAGGAAAAAAATAAGACGAGGGAAAAAAAAGAAAAATGAGAAGAATATCGGAACAAAGAGGATAAAGGACTGAGTGAAAAAAGAAGGAAGAACAGAGAAGGCAGACTGGTGTTCCCACGCTTGTGTCGCCTTAACCTCCTCCCTTCCCCCTGGCATACCTTTGGTAAAGTACAACATCCCCAACAACATTATCACTAACAACAACAACAACATTGACATCAACATCACCACCAGCAACAACATCACCAACAACATCAACATCACCACCAGCAACATCACCAACAACATCAACATCACCACCAGCAACATCACCAACATCAACATCACCACCAGCAACATCACCAACATCAACATCACCAACATCAACATCACCAACAACATCAACATCACCAACAACATCAGCATCACCACCAGCAACAACATCACCAACAACATCAACATCACCACCAGCAACAACATCACCAACATCAACATCATCAACATCAACATCACCACCAGCAACATCACCAACATCAACATCACCACCAGCAACTTCAACATCATCACAAACATCAACATCATCAACAACATCAACATCACCAAGCAACAACATCACCAACAATATCAACATCATCACCAGCAACATCACCAACAACATCAACATCACCAACAACATCATCAACATCACCAACAACATCAACATCACCAACAACATCACCAACAACATGGTTTCATGCGGTTACAACACAAGTTGATAACACTTCTATTAATGTATAAGAGGTGGGAAGCACTGAGCGATGGTGAACATCACTTCACACAAAACCACAATACCTCTAATTCATCTCATATACACAATTCCTCACCAAAGAGCTGAGAGTGTTGACAAAACTCTGATATTCAAGGGAGGTCTCGTTCACATCTCCGTCAGAGTATCTATAATTCATCTATGATTGTTATTTTATAACAAGCGATGCTATTGGTTGTTACTGGCCACCTATATGACGTAGTTACAACACCTGATTCTGTTGGCTGTTGCCAGCCACTCATGTAGTGATGCATGACGTTAATTAACACTGTGACTGCACAATCACACCATCGATCTCAAATGCGGTCAGTGGGATAAATAAAGGTTCTAAACGATAACAAACAAAACATATAATATGCTTATTTCGAACACTAACTGACCTTTTCAAATCTGCTGAGGAGGACCTCAGGTGGAGGTTGAATTATCCAAATTCTTATTTCATGCCTATTTATAAATACTGTATATATGTCGTGCCAAATAGGTAAAATTGGTCAATTAGCAAGAATTCATTTAAAATTAAGTCCTTTCTAAAAAAATTCTTATACGTTTAAATATATTTTTTTTCATTTTTGTTAATGAAAAAAATTAATTTTGTACCAAAAGAACCTTAGAAAACTTACCTAACCTTATTATAATAAGCGCAATTTAATTTAGCCTAATCCAACCAAATATATTTTAGATAAGTTTACAATAATTTAATAATAAACAAACACAATGAAATATTTTTTTCGTAAGGTTCAGAATGATTTTTGCTAAATTATTGCATACACAAATTTTCGCTTGCCTTAATAGGCAAGAAAAGCGTTGCTATTTAAGCCAAAATCACAAGTTTTACCTATTCGGCACGATATATATATATATATATATATATATATATATATATATATATATATATATATATATATATATATATATATATATATATATATATACACGCATGCGCATACACGAATGCACACACACACACACAGGGGCTGTGAATCGACCCCCTGCAACCACAATTAGGTGAGTACACACACATACAACAACGAAGACTTGCCTGACAGGCACACTCCAGGTTGACAGTGTCGCCAGTCTCGGCTACGTGCCCAAGGATACCCTTGCCCCAGGGCACCTCCATAGCGTTGTCCTCAGTAGTGGCCGGGTAGATGTTGGTACCACTGTGCACGTCAAACACCTGTAGAAAAATAAATGATAGATTAGATTGGAGGGAGTGAGAGTAATAGATCAAAGAGTGACAGAATACATCAAGGAGTGCGAGAACACAGGAGGGAATGTAAAAGTAGATGTAGAGAGTACACGACGAGTACATCATTCACCATTCCCCCATACGTCTTCCATATATAACCATTACTCAAGCTTCATCATTTATTACAGCTTTCTTCCTCCTCATCCTCCTCCCTTTCCCTCTCCTCTCCTTCGTTACAAATTGTTGTGTGAAAATTACGTAGATAATCCGGAGCTTGGAGATTAAGCGTGGGGCTAGCAAAAAGTATTACTCAGAAGGTGGAGGAGGAGTTGTTGAAGCAGTTTAGACATTCAGAGAGAATGAAGAAAAATAGGATGACTAGGAGGGTGTATAACTCTGGGGGTGGAAGGAAGAAGGGTTAGGGATGGTCTCAGGAGAGGTTGGAGAGAGTACAGGAGGTTATGAGTGCTAGGGGCTTAACATCTTACTGGCTTGTCTGAACGTATTACACTGGAGTGGAGGTAAGTGGCTTTTGTGGCTTAACGTGCTCTTAGAGTATACGCAAGGTAACGACGTTTACCGTATTTTTCGGTATATAAGACGCACGACAGAAGTGTCATTATGGTAAATCAATAATCATATTCAAGGGTTAATTATCGTCTTACTTTACGCTAAAGCCTAACCCAAAGCCTACCCTTGACCCTGACCTTGAGCATATAAGGCGCAGGCTCATTTTCAAAGACTGTGGGAAAAAAGGAGCGTCTTATATGCCGGAAAATATTATACAAAGGAATTCTGGGAAAACGGTTAGGCGGACTCGAGTCCTGGAGATGGAAAAGGCAGTACCTGTACTCAATAAAAGGCAAGACATGTACTCAGTAGGTTTAAGAGGGATTTAAATACTGGTAGTGTCACCTTGAGGAAACTGCAACACTGTTGGACACCCTGCAACACCGTGTTGGAGGACCTGCAACACTGTGTTGGAGGACCTGCAACACCGTGTTGGAGGACCTGCAACACTGTGTTGGAGGACCTGCAAGCACCGTGTTGGAGGACCTGCAACACTGTGTTGGAGAACCTTCAACACTGTGTTGGAGGACCTGCAACACTGCAGGCGCTGTTCTCTACCATCATCACCTTTAATATTTGTAACTTATTTAGGTCTCGAGTGTTCACTTCCATGGTGTTCACTTCCCTGGTGTTCACTTCCCTGGTGTTCACTTCCATGGTGTTCACTTCCATGGTGTTCACTTCCATGGTGTTCACTAACATAACTAGTGTTCACTTCCCTGGTGGTCACTAACATAACTAGTGTTCACTTCCCTGGTGGTCACTAACATAACTAATGTTCACTTCCCTGGTGTTCACTAACATAACTATTGTTCACTTCCCTGGTGTTCGCTAACATGACTTGTGTTCACTTCCCTGTTGTTAACTAACTTAATTGTTCACTTCCCTGGTGTTCACTAACATAACTGGTGTTCACTTCCCTGTTGTTCACTAACAACTGGTGTTCACACTCCTGTTGTTCACTAACTTAACTGGTGTACACTTCCATGGTGTTCCGTAACATAACTAGTGTTCACTTCCCTGGTGGTCACTAACATAACTAGTGTTCACTTCCATGGTGTTCACTAACACAGTGTTACTCCGGTGTTCACTAACATAACTAGTGTTCACTTCCCTGGTGGTCACTAACATAACTAGTGTTCACTTCCCTGGTGGTCACTAACATAACTAGTGTTCACTTCCCTGGTGTTCACTAACATAACTATTGTTCACTTCCCTGGTGTTCACTAACATGACTTGTGTTCACTTCCCTGTTGTTCACTAACAACTGGTGTTCACACTCCTGTTGTTCACTAACTTAACTGGTGTACACTTCCATGGTGTTCCGTAACATAACTGGTGTTCACTTAACTGGTTGTGTGTGTGTGTGTGTGTATCTTCCGAAAGCTAGAGTGAGAGCGACAATAACAATTTGACAGTATTGTACAGGAAGAAAGCTGTGCTCGTAGCCTACGATAAATGCGAACAAATTGTACACAGTCACTTGGGATAAGAGGTCAACGGACTGCAACAGAACACAGTCATGTGAAGATCAACATTATGGAGAAGTTTTATCTGTGGTGGGTCAATATTAGTAGCAGAAAACTGGGAAATCAACATCTGAAGTTCTTCCCGATTTTTCCCCCACCACCTTCTAATATTCCACTGCGATCTTCATATATAGGAAATTGAAGACACAAGAGTAAAAGATAACAATGAGTTGAGTGAAATAAAAGATGAAGTAAAAACTGGAGTGCGGGAGCTGGAGTGACGCCTGTGGTGTGTCAATAAAGGAGACTCAAAAAGCGAGAAGGTGAACATAAACAGAAAAGGTATAGCATATTATCTTTTTATGGGGGAAACAGTAAGACATTTAGCGGTGACGACTGCGAAGTTTCCAGGAGACGACTCTCGTCCCTCACACATTACCTATATTCTTTACGTATTCATTGTTTTTAAATTATCGTTAGATATGTATAAACATTGGTAGAATTACAGACAATATGTTAAGTAAAAGGACACAAATGCAACTAATGTGACATTTTATTGTGGCAACGTTTCGCTCACCAGGAGCTTTGGTAACGGCTTGACAAAGCTCCTGGTGAGCGAAACGTTGTCACAATAAAATGTCACATTAGTTGCATTTGTGTCCTTTTACTTAACATATTGTTAGATACACGAACTGTGGATACTCTCCTTTAGCCAACACACAAATCCTTCCAGCAGGACCCGAGCATTTCTCACATTTCTGCCTAGCAATTTTACCCCAGGATGCTACCCCTAACAGCTAACTAGTACCAGGTACACATTTACACTGCTAGGTGATTATTATTATGTTTATGGGAGGGAATCACTGCAAGATGAGCAGAGACAACAAGAGTGTAAGGAAACTTGACCATTTCGCCGAGCCCGAGAATCAAACTTGGGACTTTCGGTTGTGAGCTACGGGTCTCGTCGGTGCTATCAACATCCTCAAGACGTAAGGTGTGTGGGTGAGGATGGTTCTGGGCCTTGAGATAAGTCATTAAATTTTCCAATATGTCCACGTTAAGGAATATGGACGACGACTTTATTATTATTATTATTATTATTATTATTATTATTGAGAAGAGGTCATACAGCATAGGAGAAACGAAAGATAATCAGATTTAATGTTATTGTGAAACACGAGAGCAGAGAGAAGCTTGTTGAGGAATGACAAATTCAGAAGAAATAAGGAGAGGCACGCGAGAGGAGACATCAAGGGGATAGGATTGTGTTGGCTGGGTGACAGATGTTACACATGAAAAGGACGAGTGAGTAAGCCTATTAAGGTGTGAAGGGTGGGAGCAGGTGAACGCCCATAGCCACCCCCACAGTACGGGCACACACAAAAGCAGTATAATGCGAGCGTTTATGAACGACGTTTCGACCACACAGTGAGATTTATTAAGTCACATAGTCAATAAAAGATCGCATTATATACCATTTGTTTCTATTTTAATCAGTGTCGAAATTTTATTACAATATTATATTTGCGTTTGTTTCAATTATCGTCTCGATATTTTATTATATTGCATTTGTGTTCGTCTTAATCACCGTGTCGATATTTCATAATATTTCTTTCCACAGTAGGACTGAAGAAAACCTCAGTGGAGAGTGGGGGGTTCTGTCTGACACCTGTCCACATTTTACCTGTTCATCACCTTCGACGGAGATCAGTGGCGTTCATTCCCCAGAGACGCCGCGTCACATGAACGAGTCCGGTGCTTTACCACAAACATTATTACAATAATAATTTGCTACATTCAACACACTCACTTTCCTATATCTCTGCACAATTTATGTTATATATTTATCATTATTTCTTTTTTTTATTCCGGTGGTCTACTAGGTGGGTATTTCTATAACTCTCTCAGTCCCGAGAACAATGCCCATTTATATGTTGTTTGGTATAAGACACAAAATGCAACCAGGACATTTTATTGGAAACATTTGTGATAAAATGTCTCGGTGTTTACATTTTGCACCTTTTTCCAACAATGTTTTGGTATCACATTCCATTTTTTACCCGTATATGGTGTACACAAGTGCACACATACATTTGCATGTGCACGAACACATACAGATGAGTAGAAAATGGTTCAGAACCGACAAGTTGATAAATTAGACACACAATCAACACTTGGGTATCTTTATTGTGGAAACGTTTCGCCACACAGTGGCTTCATCAGTCCAATACAAAGTAGAATGGTGAAGATCAGAAGGAGTTTGAGGTAATCAGTCCCTCAGCCTGGAGTCGATGTAATTGCTCCATAAATCACTAGGCTGAGGGACTGATTACCTCAAACTCCTGACCTTCATCACTCTTCTTTGTAATGGACTGATGAAGCCACTGTGTGGCGGAAAGTTTCCTCAATAAAGATACCCAAGTGTTGCACAAGTGTCTAATTTATCAACATAAAGATGAGAAAATAAATTTGAAGACAGGTGGCTGCTGACCTTAGAGACGAGGACCTTCTTGCCAGCACTGGTGCTCTGTACGATGAAGAGCGACGCTCCGTCAGCACTCAGGAGCAGACTGAGGTTGATGATGATCTTGTGGGTGAGGCCCTTTAGATCCAAGTCGTTGGCGATGTCCTTCACGATATCGAGAAAGAAATCCTTCTCATCGTGCGACCTCAGCTGCTTCTTGCGGTCGAGGGTGATGCTCTCGAAGCGAGGGAGGCGAACCTTGGACTCGATGAGGAGACAGAGCATATAACTAGAGGAGGGAGGCAGGGAACTGTACTTCCTCATCGCTCTGCAGGGAGTGTGCAGTGCACACCAAAACAGAATTAGTGATGTACGCCGCCTTGCACGGAAGACGAAGAGAGAAAGTAATAGAGAAAAGGAGAAAGTGGTGAGAACTAGAGAGAAGTTAATCAAGCCTCACTAGCCGGAAGCTTTGCAAAGCTCAACTAGCGCTCTCAACATTAACTTTACATACACGTTCAGATTATGTATAATTTACTTTACAACTAGAGCAACTTTTCATAATTATTATTATTATTATATTCACAAGACTGAGGTAAACCCAAATGAGTTTTCATGCACAAGATTAAAATCAATAATATCTCCAAATAATATTACTCTATATTCGAAAACAAAAGCCATTTACTTCGCTTGACATAAAATATAAAAGCCTTAGTTGTTATGTATTTTTAATTTAGTTGTGAAAGAGCAACATAAGAGTTAAAACTTAAAGAAGAGAAATAATACTTCCAATAAATTCCAGTTAAATATTTACTGAAAAAAAATACACGAAAAACAGAGGTAAATATGCCATGTTTGTTAAAATTTATGCGGCACATAAATTACTTGATAAACATGCTGGATAAATACGAGAGAAACAGACACAATAAGACAGTCACTTCAAAGATGCTGGATAAGAGAGAGAGATTACGACGGTCACCTCACGGATGCTGGGTACACGAAACACACACGTCACGATGCCAGCTTCAAAGAAGCGGCGAAGAGACGAAACATTATTACTTCTTAAGACGAGGAGACAGTGTATGAGACGGCAACGCTGAAGCAGGGACTGACGGAGGGAGAAAAAAAGAGGGAATAGGAAGGGAAGACGAGAGTAAAATTGGGAATGGAGGAGGAAGGGGAGACAGACGTAAGAATCCTCCATTGTTTGCGGAGGGAGAGAGAGAAAGAGAGAGAGAGATAACGATCGAGTTTAGGTGAAAGGAATTTCAGGTGCTTCATAACACACATAAAGGCCATTACCCGAGCCATCAGCTCAAAGAACCAAGACTGACATTTATAGAAATGCAATTATAAGCCGGAGGCTGTGTTGCACACACACACACACACACAGATGCATGGAGAAGACGATGACGTATATGTATACATAAGAATATATATATATATATATATATATATATATATATATATATATATATATAAAGGGACAGTACGTTTTCAGACAGTCTTATATTAATGACAGGAGAGACGAACTGTAAAGACAAGGGGACAAGGGCAAGGAACATTCAAAATTTTAGTCATATATGCAAAAAATCTTGGCATTAGGTGGTACTGACGTCACGTAACAACCCATGATAAAAACAATAGTTCTGAGGAGTATATTTCATAGAAAGGTTATTATTATTAATAATATAATTATTATTATTAAAATTTCAAAACTAAATAAACGAGTCTTCCAGTACGTTATGAAAAAAATAGTTTTTAGGGTAATGTGTTGAAAGCAAACTACACCGAGATGTTTGCAATATGACGTAGACAATCCAGTGTAACTCCAAGACAGTATTAAGGAAGCAGAGGCAGTACAGGAGTAGGCTTCTCTACTCCTCCTAAGGTTTGAGCACACAACAGACCAGAGTTTAGAGGGTCAGAAAGATTGTGTGGTATTCTGCTGGAAACATCGTGTCAGTGGTAAGTGGTCCCAGAACATATTGTGTCATAATGCCACAGCTGTTTCTAGCAGTCACACTAGACAGCTGTTTCTAGCAGTCACACTAGACAGCTGTTTGTTTCTAGCAGTCACACTAGACAGCTGTTTGTTTCTAGCAGTCACACTTGACAGCTGTTTGTGAGGCCACACCAACGACAGCTGATGGTTTCCCTTTTATCAAGGCTGTGGGAGTATGGGAAGGAGACTCGCACAGGATACACCACTCCCTCATACCTTGATACACCACTCCCTCATACCTTGTACTCGCTCGTATAAGGGGATACCAAGCACCTGCATTACCAACCCTCTGTGGAGAGATGACAGACCTTCAGTGAAGGGTTAGTGTCTACAGGAAACTCATATATATGGTTCTTAATAGAGTAAATATAACCGATTCCTAGGTTTCGCTTTAGACGGGTTCAGAATATATAGATACACAAAGTTAACTCATATGTAAGAAATCTGAAACAAAAGTCATTGAATATAAATAAATTTAACATTTTTAATCAAAATTAATGTACATTATGGTTAATATACAATTATATTTTAAAAGAAAGTATTACTCCAAATGCATTTTTGGTCAGTTTAATTTTAACACACACACACACACACACACACACACACACACACACACACACACACACACACACACACACACACACACACACACACACACACACACACACACACACACACACACACACACACACACACACACACACACACACACACACACACACACACACACACACACACACACACACACACACAACACACACACACACACACACACACACACACACACACACACACACACACACAACACAACACACACACACACACACACACACACACACACACACACACACACACACACACACACACACACAACACACACACACACACACACACACACACACACACACACACACACACACACACACACACACACACACACACACACAACACACACACACACACACACACACACACACACACACACACACACACACACACACAACTCTTAATCTCTTGATATAACTCTTAATCATACTTTTATTCTTCCTTGTCTCAGCCTGAGTGATTCTCTGATTCTGGTTGCTGGGGCTTCTGGTCGTCTCACCTTTCATGTCTTCCAACCAAGGTAACTTCATTCAGAAAATAATTTCCGAGTCACATGAGCCCTTTTGGAGCCAGGAATAGCGTGCCTCAGAAGAAATATTATATTTTGTCACCTGTATTAGCTTAGACAATTAAAGAAACTAGAGTATCGTGGGTGTCACTGAGTTTTGTTTCTCTCTCTCTCTCTCTCTCTCTCTCTCTCTCTCTCTCTCTCTCTCCACAGACATTAGTGAAATAAAAAGTTTCCTTTATTGCCTTCTCTCTAGATTAACTACATCATACAGGATGTAAGGTGCTATTAACACCTTTCACATTAGTTGGACGACGGAGGGTCAGGAGCTGTGACAGTTGTACAGCGAGATTTGCCCTGTTTGTTGACGAGTAACACAACACTGCAGCCTCAAACAGTGTTCAACACGCTAATGATTCACACTGGCTACCCTGGAAGCACTCACTTGATAATTACAAGATCTTACTTGTTTCTTAACCACCCAGCCTTCCTTCTGCTACGTACTCAACAAACGTCACCAAAGTAGCGTTTTTCTGATCCATTACTATAACCATTATTCTCTTCTACGAGACTTCTCTCTCTCTCTCTTTCTCTCTCTCTCTCTCTCTCTCTCTCTCTCTCTCTCTCTCTCTCTCTCTCTCTCTCTCTCTCTCTCTCTCTCTCTCTCTTTCCTTCAATGTTGAAGTCTGATTTCGGTGTCCTGATGACATGTTCTTTTTTTTTTTTTATCTATACAGTCAATTGTGCCAATGATTTTTGGATTGATAGTTTTAAATTAATGATTTTAATTCGATTAGTTCTACTGTTATGAAAATAATAATAATAATTATTAATATTATTATGAACCTGAAGATGTTTGGCTGCTTGGCAATGCTTTATTGTGCCAATACAAGAGGTTAGTTTCAAACAGGGACTATGACTGGCTGCTTGAGCGAGGCAAATTCAACCAATGGGAGAGCCGGGCTTTCATAAAAGTGTCTGCTGAGTGCGTGGCAGTGATTAGCAGTGTGTATGGAAGGCTTGTTCAGCCAATAGAGTGCCTGTAAGTACCTGCAATCCACTAATTGGTTGTTTTAACAATGATAAGTAACGTGTCGTCTGTAATTGCAACAGTGATAAGTAATGTGTCGTCTGTAATTGCAACAGTGATAACTAATGTGTCGTCTGTAATTGCAAAAGTGATAATTAATGTGTCGTCTGTAATTGGAAAAGTGATAATTAATGTATCATGTGGAATTGCAAGGGATAACTAGTTGTGTAGATTGGTTGGTTAATTCGGTTTAAACCTTATTGATGCATGACGGCCATTAAGGTTGCAATGGAACCTTCACACCACCAGTCAAGGATACTTCAACCTCTTCAGTAAGCACTCAAATAAACTTAAAAAAAAAAGGAGATACACACCTCACAGTGTATAATCTGTGTTATATATATAACCTGTGTTATATATATAATCTGTGTTATATATATAACCTGTGTTATATATATAATCTGTATTATATATATAATCTGTGTTATATATATAACCTGTGTTATATATATAACCTGTGTTATATATATAACCTGTGTTATATATATAACCTGTGTTATATATATAATCTGTGTTATATATATAATCTGTGTTATATATATAACCTGTGTTATATATATAACCTGTGTTATATATATAACCTGTGTTATATATATAACCTGTGTTATATATATAATCTGTGTTATATATATAACCTGTGTTATATATAACCTGTGTTATATATATATAACCTGTGTTATATATATAATCTGTGTTATATATATAACCTGTGTTATATATATAACCTGTGTTATATATATAATCTGTGTTATATATATAACCTGTGTTATATATATAATCTGTGTTATATATATAACCTGTGTTATATATATAACCTGTGTTATATATATAACCTGTGTTATATATATAATCTGTGTTATATATATAACCTGTGTTATATATATAACCTGTGTTATATATATAATCTGTGTTATATATATAACCTGTGTTATATATATAACCTGTGTTATATATATATAATCTGTGTTATATATATAACCTGTGTTATATATATAACCTGTGTTATATATATAACCTGTGTTATATATATATAACTTGTGTAGCAACAGCTACTAGTACTGTCATCTAGTACTGTGTTAACTCTCGTGGACAACTGTGAAGTGATAATTAGTGATGTATGGTGTGGGATTGTGACAGTGATAATTAGTGACGTATGGTGTGGGATTGTGACAGTGATAATTAGTGACGTATGGTGTGGGATTGTGACAGTGATAATTAGTGACGTATGGTGTGGGATTGTGACAGTGATAATTAGTGACGTATGGTGTGGGATTGTGACAGTGATAATTAGTGACGTATGGTGTGGGATTGTGACAGTGATAATTAGTGACGTATGGTGTGGGATTGTGACAGTGATAATTAGTGACGTATGGTGTGGGATTGTGACAGTGATAATTAGTGACGTATGGTGTGGGATTGTGACAGTGATAATTAGTGACGTATGGTGTGGGATTGTGACAGTGATAATCAGTGACGTATGGTGTGGGATTGTGACAGTGATAATTAGTGACGTATGGTATGGGATTGTGAGTGATAATTAGTGACGTATGGTGTGGGATTGTGACAGTGATAATTAGTGACGTATGGAGGGATTGTGACAGTGATAATTAGTGACGTATGGTATGGGATTGTGACTGATAATTAGTGACGTATGGTGTGGGATTGTGACAGTGATAATTAGTGACGTATGGTATGGGATTGTGAGTGATAATTAGTGACGTATGGTGTGGGATTGTGACAGTGATAATTAGTGACGTATGGAGTGGGATTGTGACAGTGATAATTAGTGACGTATGGTGTGGGATTGTGACAGTGATAATTAGTGACGTATGGTGTGGGATTGTGACAGTGATAATTAGTGACGTATGGAGTGGGATTGTGACAGTGATAATTAGTGACGTATGGTATGGGATTGTGACAGTGATAATTAGTGACGTATGGTATGGGATTGTGACAGTGATAATTAGTGACGTATGGAGTGGGATTGTGACAGTGATAATTAGTGACGTATGGTATGGGATTGTGACAGTGATAATTAGTGACGTATGTTGTGGGATTGTGACAGTGGTAATTAGTGACGTATGGTGTGGGATTGTGACAGTGATAATTAGTGACGTATGGTATGGGATTGTGACAGTGATAATTAGTGACGTATGGTGTGGGATTGTGACAGTGATAATTAGTGACGTATGGTGTGGGATTGTGACAGTGATAATTAGTGACGTATGGTGTGGGATTGTGACAGTGATAATTAGTGACGTATGGTGTGGGATTGTGACAATGGTAACCAGTGGTATGGTGTAGTGCAGATACCAGCTAGAGTAATAAAAACTGATATTGTTCGGCATTTCAACAATATACTGTGTTCTCTGTCACCCAATAAATCTGTCACTTCGCCGTGTAGCGCACTCAGCTCACACACTGAGTGTCCGGGGTTCGATCCCCGGTATTAGTGGAAACGTTGGGCATGTTTCCTTAAGACACTTGCTGTCCCTTTTCACCTAGCAGTAAGTAGGTACCTGGGAGTTAGTCGACTGGTGTGGGTGGCATCCTGGGGGGTGGTAGTATACCTCAGATAGGGCGGGGCTTTGAAATGAAATGAGGCTGAATAACAACTATTAGCCCGTAAAACTGATTTGTGTAAAAAAAAAAACTAACACATGAGGACACCCCAATTCCAGGGTGACTGGTTTGCAGAGATGATGATGATGATGATGATGATGATGATGATGATGATGATGATGATGATGATGATGATGATGATGATGATGATGATGATGATGATGATGATGATGATGATGATGATGATGATGATGATGATGATGATGATGATGATGATGATGATGATGATGATGATGATGATGATGATGATGATGATGATGATGATGATGATGATGATGATGATGATGATGATGATGATGATGATGATGATGATGATGATGATGATGATGATGATGATGATGATGATGATGATGATGATGATGATGATGATGATGATGATGATGATGATGATGATGATGATGATGATGATGATGATGATGATGATGATGATGATGATGATGATGATGATGATGATAATAATAATAAGAGGACGAAGAAGGGAGAGAAGAAGAATTAAATGAGGTGAAGATGGCGGAGGAGTCGGCGGCAATAAAATTATTATTTTTTTTATTAACACATCGGCCGTTTCCCACCAAGGCAGGGTGGCCCGACAAAGAAAAACTTTCATCATCATTCACTCCATCACTGTCTTGCCAGAGGCGTGCTTACACTACAGCTACAAAACAACAACATTAACATCCCTCCTTCAGAGTGCCGGCACTGTATTTCCCATCTCCAGGAATCAAGTTCGGTCTGCTGGTTTCCCTGAATCCCTTCATAAATGTTACCTTGCCTACACTCCAACAGCACGTCAACTCCTAAAAACCATTTGTCTCCATTCGCTCCTATCTAACACGCTCACGCACGCTTGCTGGAAGTCCAAGCCCCTCGCACACAAAACCTCCTTAACCCTCTCCCTCCAACCTTTTCTAGGCCGACCCCTACCCCGCCTTCCCTCCACTACAGATTGATACACTCTCGAAGTCATTCTATTTTGTTCCATCCTCTCTATATGTCCAAACCATCTCAATAACCCCTCCTCAGCCCTCTGGATAATAGTTTTGGTAATCCCGCACCTCCTCCTAATCTCCAAACTACGAATTCTCTGCATTATATTCACACCACACATTGCCCTCAGACATGACATCTCCACTGCCTCCAGCCTTCTCCTTGTTGTAACATTCACAACCCATGCTTCACACCCATATAAGAGTGTTTGTATAACTATACTCTCATACATTCCCCTCTTTGCTTTCATGGATAAAGTTCTCTGTGTCCACAAACTCCTCAGTGCACCACTCACCTTTTTCCCCTCGTTAATTCCATGATTCACCTCATCCTTCATATACCCATCTGCTGACACGTCCACTCCCAAATATCTGAACACATTCACCTCCTCCATACTCTCTCCCTCCAATCTGATATCCAATCTTCCGTTATCTATTTTTTTGTTATCCTCATCACCTTACTCTTTCCTATATTCACTTTTAATTTCCTTCTTTTACATACCCTACCAAACTCATCCACCAACCTCTGCAACTTCTCTTCAGAATCCCACAAAAGCACAGTGTCATCAGTAAAGAGCAACTGTGACAACTCCCACTTTGTGTTAGATTCTTTATCTTTTAACCCCACACCTCTTGCCAACACCCGAGCATTCACTTCTCTTACAACTCCATCTATAAATATATTGAACAACCACGGTGACATCACACATCCCTGTCTAAGGCCTACTTTTACTGGGAAATAATCTCCCTCTCGCCTACATACTCTAACCTGAGCCTCACTATCCTCGTAAAAAAATTTCACCGCTTTCTATAACCTACCTCCTATTCCATACATTTGCAACATCTGCCACATTGCCCCCCTATCCACCCTATCATATGCCTTTTCCAAATCCATAAATGCCACAAACACCTCTTTACCCTTATCTAAATATTGTTCACCTATATGTTTCACTGCAAACACTTGGTCTACACACCCCCTACCCTTCCTAAAGCCTCCTTGTTCATCTGCTATCCTACTCTCTGTTTTACACCTAATTCTTTCAATAATAACTCTACCCATACACTTTACCAGGTATACTCAACAGACTTATTTCCCTATAATTTTTACACTCTCTTTTGTCCCCTTTGCCTTTATACAAAGGAACTATGCACGCTCTCTGCCAATCCCTAGGTACCATACATTTATTAAATAAAAACACTAACCACTCTAAAACTATATCCCCACCTGCCTTTAACATTTCTATCTTTATCCCATCAATCCTAGCTGCTTTACCCCCTTTCATTCTACTCACTGCCTCACGAACTTCCCCCACACTCACAACTGGTTCTTCCTCACTCCTATAAGATGTTATTCCTCCTTGCCCTATACACGAAATCACAGCTTCCCTATCTTCATCAACATTTAACAATTCCTCAAAATATTCCCTCCATCTTCCCGATACCTCTAACTCTCCATTTAATAACTCTCCTCTCCTATTTTTAACTGACAAATCCATTCTTTCCCTAGGCTTTCTCAACTAATTAATCTCACTCCAAAACTTTTTCTTATTTTCAACAAAATTTGTTGATATCTCACCCACCCTCTCATTTTCTTAAGCATTATTATAATGCTTAAGAAAATAAATCTATAAACGGAATTCCATATTATACGTGAAATGCGCAACACAAGAAATAAGAGAATATACAAATTGTTACAGAAAATACACTGAACGTATTAAACACGGAAGGTGAGTAGGGTCTTACCTCTTCCCATGCTCATACGAGTTCCAGTTTTCCTAAGAGGAATTTATATACACATTTCTGGGATCATGTAATATGTAAATTACTTACAGTAGTTGTTGTACAGTTCCTGGTAGTCCGTAAGAACTCACTGCCTATCTTCTAGTGGTACAGGACTGTCACTGCTTCGTCTCTAGTGGTACCTAAGAACTCTGCCTAGCCTCTGGTACAACCTTAGAACTCTGCATAGCCTCTGGTACAACCTTAGAACTCCCACTGTTTAGCCTTTGGTGGCAGTACATAAGGGCTCTCATTGTCTAGTTCTCAGCGGTACCTAGATGCTCCCACTAACTGGACCCAGGGCCCAAGAGCCCCCTGCCAATCCTGAAGTCCCATACCAACACTCTGGCAGACCCCTGCCTCACCTGAAGCTGCTCCTCCTGGCTTCTGCAGCCGCAGACGCCGCCGATGGCTCGTACGTCCTGAAGACCGACTTGCTCTTGCACTTGGCGAAGTTGTGGCGCAGATACTTCTTGGAGTTGGACCTCCTGGACCTGGAGTCCTCATCGCTGAAGATAGAATCCGCCAGCCTGAAATGTTGACGAGCTAAGTAGAGCAGGATATGCTGTGCTCTCTCTCTCTCTCTCTCTCTCTCTCTCTCTCTCTCTCTCTCACTTTCTCACAAGCAGGAAGAAACGACTCATGAATAACGAGTAAAAACTAAATAATCAAAATCAAGGATATTTTTATAAATTCGCACCGAAATAGAGCGATATAGATAGAGATATGAAATGGTTGGGAAAACCCATGAAATATTATGAAAGAGAATAAGGGAGCACGAGCGCCTTTTCTTTCAGCTCCAGTATATATCTCACTCTGCTTCCAGAGTGAGACTGAAACCTCTTAATAAAACAACAGCAGAGTGTACACAATACAACAGCAGTGTATACAAAACAGGTGTATACAAAACAGCAGAGTGTACACAAAACAGCAGTGTACACAAAACAGCATTGTACACAAAACAGCAGTGTACACAAAACAGCAGTGTACACAAAACAGCAGCGTACACAAAACAGCAGTGTACACAAAACAACAATGTACACAAAACAACAACAGAGTGTACACACTCCTAGATACAGGGCAGTGCAACCCCATATATTGTACTGGGGAGTATATGGAAGGACACTGGAATATATGGGAGTGCACGGGAGCACAATGCAGCATATGACGGAACACGAAACAACATGACAGTACAGGGAAGTAAATGAGAGCACATGGAAGTATGAGTACATAAGAGTACATTGGAATGCATGAAAAAAGTCTGGACATTTGACGAGAAAGATAGAAGTGAATTTTAAAAAGTGGACAACCTCTTCCAACTATTTTTACCATCACAGACAACGTGTCGTCCCGAGTAGTTCTCAAATGACTACATCCAACCAGTAACAATATACTCATCCAGTACACTGTCTAGTCACCCTCTCTAGTTAACTTCTATATTTACACAAGGTGTTTATCCAACCAGTTCTTTGTATTAACAATTTAAGAGTTAAGACAATTCCTGTGTTCTATAATTTTTAAAACAAATATTTACCTAAATTTGTGTTACACCTCTTGCCGCAGAGTTTTCAAATGTTTTTTTCTTCCCTTTATTACTTTACTTTTCGAAAAGTTCATATCTGAGTATGTCAAATTTGTTTAGTGTCTTAAAAGGTTTGAATGAATTTATCTGTGGTTGACGTTCCTAGAGAGAAGACAGTAAGTGCTCTGATATTTTCTTCACACGAACTGTTCCTTAACGAGGACACGAATTTCTTTATCATTCTCTGCTAATGTTCATCTTTTACACACACACACACACATATATATAGTTTTGAAAATAATATGAATATTGCTTTTGGGTTATACAAATTGGATTCATTTATAATTAATAAAATTTGGGAAGAATTTAAGATACATTAGATAAGTTAATTCTTAATGCTTGGATGGAATATAAGATGTATATCACAGATCCTTGACTGCCTACCTACATCATAAAAAGTCAGGCGTTGTAAGGTAACCCCATTTGTAGTCTCGTCCTTACATGCCTTTCTGTTGATTTTTCAGTTTTTACTGTTCCCTGATAATGTGAAAAATCACGAAAGCACTTGGAATTTCACTATTTTGGACAGGGTGTTCAGCTTCACCTCTGTCCTCCGCACCAGCCTACCTGGCTCACCTTTGCACCTGGCTCACCTCTGCACCTGGATCACCTCTGCACCTGGCTCACCTCTGCACCTGGCTCACCTTTGCACCTGGCTCACCTCTGCACCTGGCTCACCTCTGCAACAGTCTACCTGGCTCACCTCTGCACCAGTCTACCTGGCTCACCTCTGCACCAGTCTACCTGGCTCACCTCTGCACCAGCCTACATGGCTCACCTCTGCACCAGCCTACCTGGCTCACCTCTGCACCAGCCTACCTGGCTCACCTCTGCACCAGCCTACCTGGCTCACCTCTGCACCAGTCTACCTGGCTCACCTCTGCACCAGTCTACCTGGCTCACCTCTGCACCAGTCTACCTGGCTCACCTCTGCACCAGTCTACCTGGCTCACCTCTGCACCAGTCTACCTGGCTCACCTCTGCACCAGTCTACCTGGCTCACCTCTGCACCAGCCTACCTGGCTCACCTCTGCACCAGCCTACCTGGCTCACCTCTGCACCAGTCTACCTGGCTCACCTCTGCACCAGTCTACCTGGCTCACCTATGCACCAGTCTACCTGGCTCACCTCTGCACCAGTCTACCTGGCTCACCTCTGCACCAGTCTACCTGGCTCACCTCTGCACCAGCCTACCTGGCTCACCTATGCACCAGTCTACCTGGCTCACCTCTGCACCAGTCTACCTGGCTCACCTCTGCACCAGCCTACCTGGCTCACCTCTGCACCAGTCTACCTGGCTCACCTCTGCACCAGCCTACCTGGCTCACCTCTGCACCAGCCTACCTGGCTCACCTCTGCACCAGTCTACCTGGCTCACCTCTGCACCAGTCTACCTGGCTCACCTCTGCACCAGTCTACCTGGCTCACCTCTGCACCAGTCTACCTGGCTCACCTCTGCACCAGTCTACCTGGCTCACCTCTGCACCAGTCTACCTGGCTCACCTCTGCACCAGTATACCTGGCTCACCTCTGCACCAGTCTACCTGGCTCACCTCTGCACCAGTCTACATGGCTCACCTCTGCACCAGCCTACATGGCTCACCTCTGCACCAGCCTACCTGGCTCACCTCTGCACCAGCCTACCTGGCTCACCTCTGCACGAGTCTACCTGGCTCACCTCTGCACCAGCCTACCTGGCTCACCTCTGCACCATCTACCTGGCTCACCTCTGCACCAGCCTACCTGGCTCACCTCTGCACCAGTCTACCTGGCTCACCTCTGCACCAGTCTACCTGGCTCACCTCTGCACCAGTCTACCTGGCTCACCTCTGCACCAGTCTACATGGCTCACCTCTGCACCAGCCTACATGGCTCACCTCTGCACCAGCCTACCTGGCTCACCTCTGCACCAGCCTACCTGGCTCACCTCTGCACCAGTCTACCTGGCTCACCTCTGCACCAGCCTACCTGGCTCACCTCTGCACCAGTCTACCTGGCTCACCTCTGCACCAGCCTACCTGGCTCACCTCTGCACCAGTCTACCTGGCTCACCTCTGCACCAGTCTACCTAGCTCACCTCTGCACCAGCCTACCTGGCTCACCTCTGCACCAGTCTACCTGGCTCACCTCTGCACCAGTCTACCTGGCTCACCTCTGCACCAGCCTACCTGGCTCACCTCTGCACCAGTCTACCTGGCTCACCTCTGCACCAGTCTACCTGGCTCACTCAACACCTTCTACTTGTAGACGGACGTCGCATCTCTTCTTAATTTCGTGTTGTCAGCGAGCTTTTCAATTATAAACATTTGCCACATTAATACATCATTTAGATGCATTAAGAACGATATTAAGCCCAGGCTGATTGACTGACCACCTGAAAAACTGTGTGACTCCACTCACTATGTTCACTCTATCAACAAACTTCTGGTTCCTCCATGTCAGTGATCCTCACCTAATTTACTACATTTTTTGAAGGCCGTTTAGTAGATGAGATACAATAATCTGTCTTCCAAAGAAAAGACTCCTCACAAGTTTAATACTGCTCTGAATATTTTCGATTTTTTTTTATATAGCTGAAGAATTCCAGAAAAGTATTTGGAAAATCTTTTATTGCGAAACCTTTTTTTTTCTGAGTAAGAAGTGTGTTTCTTAAATATTAGGATATTGTTTCGCATTAAGGATTTCATTGGTTATTAAACAACAGGTGTCAAGATGATGGGCAGTAACTGAGACAGCGCAACTTCTCTCTTCATGAATATTAGAGTAACATTAGTCAGTGTGAGGTCACTTGGCACCTCGCCTTCTGTAATGCATTTCTTGAATATAACTTATGACCTATGTGATTAGGTATCTTAATTTTTAATATTCTGCCTAGTAGTTCATCTCGCTAGTACTTCATCTATACATATTTCCTAGTATATATATATTTCCTAGCAGCATGTATAGGCAGGCTCCCTTGCCAAGCCTTAATCACGTGACCGTTGTGTGTATCTCACACAGAGTGGCCCCGTGGCCTGGTGGCTAAAGCTCTCGCTTCACACGCCGAGAGTCTGGGTTCTATTCCCGGCGAGGGTTGAAACATTGGGCGTGTTTCCTTACACCGGTTGTCTATGTTCCCCATCAGTAAAATGGGTACCTGGGTGTTAGTCGACTGGTGTGAGTCGCATCCTGGGACAAAAGTGACCCAATTTGCCCGAAATGCTCTGCATAACAAGCGGCATTCTATATAGTAGTATGTCATTGATGTCAGCCAGGCCTGCATACCTTGTAAATGTAGAAATAAAGAAAATATTATTATTATTATAGGTCAAGAGGCCTCCTTCTCAGATTCAAGCAGGCTTACGAGACAGGCAGACGCGATATGCTGAGCTCTTCCACGCTTACTAAGTACAACGCCTCCATAACAGTCAACAGTTGTTTCCTTACTACCATCACTCCATCTACGAACTCACCTAATGTATATTTATCAGAAGGTTTATGTTGTGTGTTCACTGCTGTGTCATCCATGATAGTGTCACTATTCCTCACTGATATGGAATATCTCAATATTCAGATGTTTACTTTTGAATCTATTCTACGTTGCCAGAGGCAGCTCCAGAATTTCTATACTGAGGGGGAGAAGGGGCTTAGGGATGGCTGTCTGATTGGAAGGAGAGCCAGGAGACTTGTTTTAAAACAATGTTATTATTAATATTAATACTGCTTTTACTTGTGGTGAGAAGGCTGTAGCCTGAACCTTGGAGCCGCCACTGTAAGTTTCCTCTACAATGTTTGCGTCTAAAAGTTAAAATTTAGTTTGTCACTGTTAATTTTGTCATTGCTTATTTTGTCACTGTTTTATCTAGGTCTGCTGCTCTAATTTTGAGTTGTTTTAGCATATAATTTTAAAGTCAGTGTTGGGCAATTACTCTACGTTACAAACATAGCGTGTAGACCACTGTTTTAGAGCTTCTCGTAACAAAAGAAAAGGATTATCACACAAGGGTCACCATACACAGGGTTCACTTCTTAAAGAAAATTAATCTATTAGGTTTCTGCTCGCTTTATTAACAGTGTTAATAACCACTTAAACTTTTTATAGTGAATTAAATAATTCAATCTTTAATTTCTCATATTGCAATCACTGAGTAAAACTTATATCAGTATCCTTTTTATCACACTTGTAATACATTAAATCATTGTAACTTGCACTAGACAGTTTCTAGACTCCCTCACGAGGAGTCACAAAATATATATACTATATAAAAGTACAGAGACAGGCATTTACAAGCCTAAACGACACACTGACGCAAATAACAGAGTTCTTCCAAGGGGGTCCATTACTCCTTAAACTTTCCCTATATCAGAGTCCATAAAAACGTAGCACTAAGACTCTTTAAACTCTTTTCTAATTTCGTCAAGAGATCTTACTCCTTCTTAGGCTGGGCAATACCCTACTAAAGGGCTTCCAAGACACTGGGGACTTCTGAAGAAATGTAGAGTGGCTGAAAGCCAGTTTCTCCAGTAGATGCTTCCTCTAGTAAGGCAAGTTGTGAACTGAACAAGGTAAGGCTCTACCAGCCATCCTTAACTCTGAGAAGGGGTTGAGCAACTCGCATTGTCTGCTGGTGCTTAACCCTGCTACACCAGCAGTTTAACCATGCTACACCAGCAGTTTAACCATGCTACACCAGCAGTTTAACCATGCTACACCAGCAGTTTAACCATGCTACACCAGCAGTTTAACCATGCTACACCAGCAGTTTAACCATGCTACACCAGCAGTTTAACCATGCTACACCAGCAGTTTAACCCTGCTACACCAGCAGTTTAACCATGCTACACCAGCAGTTTAACCATGCTACACCAGCAGTTTAACCCTGCTACACCAACAGTTTAACCATGCTACACCAGCAGTTTAACCATGCTACACCAGCAGTTTAACCATGCTACACCAGCAGTTTAACCATGCTACACCAGCAGTTTAACCCTGCTACACCAGCAGTTTAACCATGCTACACCAGCAGTTTAACCATGCTACACCAGCAGTTTAACCTGCTACACCAGCAGTTTAACCATGCTACACCAGCAGTTTAACCATGCTACACCAGCAGTTTAACCATGCTACACCAGCAGTTTAACCCTGCTACACCAGCAGTTTAACCCTGCTACACCAGCAGTTTAACCCTGCTACACCAGCAGTTTAACCCTGCTACACCAGCAGTTTAACCATGCTACACCAGCAGTTTAACCATGCTACACCAGCAGTTTAACCATGCTACACCAGCAGTTTAACCATGCTACACCAACAGTTTAACCATGCTACACCAGCAGTTTAACCCTGCTACACCAACAGTTTAACCATGCTACACCAGCAGTTTAACCCTGCTACACCAGCAGTTTAACCATGCTACACCAGCAGTTTAACCCTGCTACACCAACAGTTTAACCATGCTACACAGCAGTTTAACTGCCACACAGTTTAACCATGCTACACCAGCAGTTTAACCTGCTACACCAGCAGTTTAACCATGCTACACCAGCAGTTTAACCTGCTACACCAGCAGTTTAACCATGCTACACCAGCAGTTTAACCATGCTACACCAGCAGTTTAACCTGCTACACCAGCAGTTTAACCATGCTACACCAGCAGTTTAACCATGCTACACCAGCAGTTTAACCTGTACACCAGCAGTTTAACCATGCTACACCAGCAGTTTAACCATGCTACACCAGCAGTTTAACCATGCTACACCAGCAGTTTAACCATGCTACACCAGCAGTTTAACCATGCTACACCAGCAGTTTAACCATGCTACACCAGCAGTTTAACCATGCTACACCAGCAGTTTAACCATGCTACACCAGCAGTTTAACCATGCTACACCAGCAGTTTAACCATGCTACACCAGCAGTTTAACCTGCTACACCAACAGTTTAACCATGCTACACCAGCAGTTTAACCCTGCTACACCAACAGTTTAACCATGCTACACCAGCAGTTTAACCCTGCTACACCAGCAGTTTAACCATGCTACACCAGCAGTTTAACCCTGCTACACCAAACAGTTTAACCATGCTACACCAGCAGTTTAACCCTGCTACACCAACAGTTTAACCATGCTACACCAGCAGTTTAACCCTGCTACACCAGCAGTTTAACCATGCTACACCAGCAGTTTAACCTGCTTACGCTACACCAGCAGTTTAACCATGCTACACCAGCAGTTTAACCATGCTACACCAGCAGTTAACCTGCTACACCAGCAGTTTAACCATGCTACACCAGCAGTTTAACCCTGCTACACCAGCAGTTTAACCATGCTACACCAGCAGTTTAACCTGCTACACCAGCAGTTTAACCATGCTACACCAGCAGTTTAACCATGCTACACCAGCAGTTTAACCATGCTACACCAGCAGTTTAACCATGCTACACCAGCAGTTTAACCATGCTACACCAGCAGTTTAACCATGCTCAGCGACCAGCAGTTTAAACCATGCTACACCAGCAGTTTAACCATGCTACACCAGCAGTTTAACCATGCTACACCAGCAGTTTAACCCTGCTACACCAACAGTTTAACCATGCTACACCAGCAGTTTAACCCTGCTACACCAGCAGTTTAACCATGCTACACCAGCAGTTTAACCCTGCTACACCAGCAGTTTAACCATGCTACACCAGCAGTTTAACCCTGCTACACCAGCAGTTTAACCATGCTACACCAGCAGTTTAACCCTGCTACACCAGCAGTTTAACCATGCTACACCAGCAGTTTAACCCTGCTACACCAGCAGTTTAACCATGCTACACCAGCAGTTTAACCCTGCTACACCAGCAGTTTAACCATGCTACACCAGCAGTTTAACCATGCTACACCAGCAGTTTAACCATGCTACACCAGCAGTTTAACCATGCTACACCAGCAGTTTAACCATGCTACACCAGCAGTTTAACCATGCTACACCAGCAGTTTAACCATGCTACACCAGCAGTTTAACCATGCTACACCAACAGTTTAACCATGCTACACCAGCAGTTTAACCATGCTACACCAGCAGTTTAACCATGCTACACCAGCAGTTTAACCCTGCTACACCAGCAGTTTAACCATGCTACACCAGCAGTTTAACCATGCTACACCAGCAGTTTAACCATGCTACACCAACAGTTTAACCATGCTACACCAGCAGTTTAACCCTGCTACACCAGCAGTTTAACCATGCTACACCAGCAGTTTAACCATGCTACACCAGCAGTTTAACCCTGCTACACCAGCAGTTTAACCATGCTACACCAGCAGTTTAACCATGCTACACCAGCAGTTTAACCATGCTACACCAGCAGTTTAACCATGCTACACCAGCAGTTTAACCATGCTACACCAACAGTTTAACCATGCTACACCAACAGTTTAACCATGCTACACCAGCAGTTTAACCTTGCTACACCAACAGTTTAACCATGCTACACCAGCAGTTTAACCATGCTACACCAGCAGTTTAACCATGCTACACCAGCAGTTTAACCATGCTACACCAACAGTTTAACCATGCTACACCAACAGTTTAACCCTGCTACACCAGCAGTTTAACCTTGCTACACCAACAGTTTAACCTTGCTACACCAACAGTTTAACCATGCTACACCAACAGTTTAACCATGCTACACCAGCAGTTTAACCATGCTACACCAGCAGTTTAACCATGCTACACCAGCAGTTTAACCATGCTACACCAACAGTTTAACCATGCTACACCAGCAGTTTAACCATGCTACACCAACAGTTTAACCATGCTACACCAACAGTTTAACCTTGCTACACCAACAGTTTAACCATGCTACACCAACAGTTTAACCATGCTACACCAGCAGTTTAACCATGCTACACCAGCAGTTTAACCATGCTACACCAGCAGTTTAACCATGCTACACCAGCAGTTCGGGAGATGGATGATTAGTAGGGTATGGAGTGCAGCAGGACAGTGGGTAGTGCAAGGATGGAGGGTAGCAAGACAGTGGATAGTGCAGGGATAGAGGGTAGCATGACAGTGGATAGTGCAGGGATAGAGGGTAGCATGACAGTGGATAGTGCAGGGATAGAGGGTAGCAAGACAGTGGATAGTGCAGGGATGGAGGGTAGCAAGACAGTGGATAGTGCAGGGATGGAGTGCATCAGGACAGTGGGTAGTGCAGGGATGGAGGGCAGCAAGACAGTGGATAGTGCAGGGATAGAGGGTAGCATGACAGTGGATAGTGCAGGGATAGAGGGTAGCATGACAGTGGATAGTGCAGGGATAGAGGGTAGCAAGACAGTGGATAGTGCAGGGATGGAGGGTAGCAAGACAGTGGATAGTGCAGGGATGGAGTGCAGCATGACAGTGGATAGTGCAGGGATAGAGGGTAGCATGACAGTGGATAGTGCAGGGATGGAGTGCAGCATGACAGTGGATAGTGCAGGGATGGAGTGCAGCAAGACAGTGGATAGTGCAGGGATAGAGGGTAGCAAGAGATCGAGGTAGAAGGAACTGAGGGAGGTGCTAGAGGTATAATCTTCAGAGTTTGTGTAGTAAGTCAGTTTCTGTCAAAAAGTCAATGAGAGAGTCAGGATTAAAGGAGGGTCCATCAGCAAGAAGGGAAGGTAAAGAAAGGGCCGCAGAGCGAAGACGTCGTTGGAGGTAAATTCTGCGTGCTCGTTGATAAAGTGGGCAGTCCAACAGGATATGTCGAACAGACACTGGAACCTGACAATGTGAACATTTCTACCAAATGGCATTTTTTTCCCCACAAGGTTTCATTGTGGCATTGACCGGAGGGAGTGGAGAGTAGGGAAAGAACCTTCTGGTTTTCTATCGTTGACTAACACACCTAGATAATTCATGATGGTCCTTAATCTAAACAAAAGTGCATAGTTCTTGTCGGCAGACAGCCTCGGTGTGAGCTTCAAAGTCTTCTGCTATCTTTCCTAAGTATTCCCATGCAGAAGAGTAGAACGAGAGAGAGAGAGAGAGAAAGAGAGAGAGAGAGAGAGAGAGAGAGAGAGAGAGAGAGAGAGAGAGAGAGAGAGAGAGAGAGAGAGAGAGAGAGAGAGAGAGAGAGAGAGAGAGAGAGAGAGAGAGAGAGAGAGAGAGAGAATTAAGGGAGGGGAGAAGAGAGTGGAATCCTAAGCACGTACTCCTGGAGTTGGTTCCTCAGGCTGGACTTGCTATTTCCAGAGTGGGTCCTGCTGAAAGTTTCCCTAAGTGCTGTCTTGCCGGAGTCTCAGTCTGTATAGGTTTCTTTCACGGCTGACAACGAGTGTTCACGTTTTATGCTGCCTCAACCTTCTGCCTACCACCCGTGCCGCTAATGTAGACCTGGCCAAGTCTAGTTGTATTCACCTATGCAATGCAAGGTATTGGTTATGCTCAAGTTTTAGTGCTCGTGGGTTCTAAGTTAGAACCCACGAGCCCAGGAAAAACCCACTGACAGACAGCTGAGAGACAATCCTAGTTGAAAGTTGATGCCTTGTCCTCCCCACATAGACAAGGTAAACAATTTGATATATGTACTCTTTGTTTCTCATCTCTTAATTGTTTTCAAGATATAATTGTCTATTTCGTTGTGATAAAAACAGAAATTAATCAGCCGTTTCCACAGTGACATACAAGAGAAAAGCGAACATTTAACTAATATAAATTTATTTTATCCAAACAAAATAGAATAGCTTATCAAAACAACCATAAGAGAACAATAACCAATGAGAAACCAGAAATTCATGGGCATACTAAATTATTTTCCTCCAAAAATCACCAACATGGAATAAATTGGGACAAACGTGAAAGTTACACATAACACAAGATACTAACGAGAGGAAAACAACGCACAAAACTTATTTTCAACACTTTCAAAGGGAAATATATTTCTGACGTCATTTCAAAAATTCGCTATGAAGAAATCCATCAAAACTGCTGACTTATATTTATTTCACCGGTAACCACGCCGGTGACCACGCCGGTGACCACGCCGGTGACCACGCCGGTGACCACGCCGGTGACCACGCCGGTGACCACGCCGGTGACCACGCCGGTGACCACGCCGGTGACCACGCCGGTGGCCACGCCGGTGACCACGCCGGTGACCACGCCGGTGACCACGCCGGTGACCACGCCGGTAACCACGCCGGTGACCACGCCGGTAGCCACGCCGGTGACCACGCCGGTGACCACGCCGGTGCCCACGCCGGTGGCCACGCCGGTGACCACACCGGTGGCCACGCCGGTGACCACGCCGGTGACCACGCCGGTGACAACGCCGGTGACCACGATGGTGGTCACGCCGGTGACCACACCGGTGACCACGCCGGTGACCACGCCGGTGACCACGCCGGTGACCACACCGGTGACCACACCGGTGACCACGCCGGTGACCACGCCGGTGACCACGCCGGTGACCACGCCGGTGACCACGCCGGTGGCCACGCCGGTGACCACGCCGGTGACCACGCCGGTGGCCACGCCGGTGACCACGCCGGTGACCACGCCGGTGACCACGCCGGTGACCACGCCGGTGGCCACGCCGGTGACCACGCCGGTGGCCACGCCGGTGACCACGCCGGTGACCACGCCGGTGGCCACGCCGGTGACCACGCCGGTGACCACGCCGGTGACCACGCCGGTGACCACGCCGGTAACCACGCCGGTGACCACGCCGGTAGCCACGCCGGTGACCACGCCGGTGACCACGCCGGTGGCCACGCCGGTGGCCACGCCGGTGACCACACCGGTGGCCACGCCGGTGACCACGCCGGTGACCACGCCGGTGACAACGCCGGTGACCACGATGGTGGTCACGCCGGTGACCACACCGGTGACCACGCCGGTGACCACGCCGGTGACCACGCCGGTGACCACACCGGTGACCACACCGGTGACCACGCCGGTGACCACGCCGGTGACCACGCCGGTGACCACGCCGGTGACCACGCCGGTGACCACGCCGGTGACCACGCCGGTGACCACCACCTCACAAGTACATCTCACACAACTATAAGAACAATGTGAATAAATGGTTTAGAAATCGACAAGTTGATGAATGAGATACTTGAGCAAATTCTGGCTATCTTTATTCTGGAAACGTTTCGCCAGCCAGTGGCTTCTTCAGTCCCATGCAAAGTGGAAGATGAGGAGGAGTTTGAGGTAATCAGTCGATGTGTTCAGGTCATTATTAATCTTGATGGAGTGAACACATCGACTCCAGGCTGGGGGACTGATTACCTCAAACTCCTCCATATCTTCCACCGTTTTCTGCATTGGACTGAGGAAGCCACTGCCTGGCGAAACGTTTCCATAATAAATATACCCAAATGCTTCACAAGTGTCTCATTCATCAAGAACAAAGTGGCACTGTGCCATACCCACAGGCCCAGGATTTGCAGCTTGGATTTAAATAAGACCTGTCTAGCATGGATTATTAGGACTGTTGAAGCTACTTCCTCGAGTACCTTTAAAACAATTATGTGAGTAACAAGGTAAGAACTAGATGTGAGGAGAACTTGTCAAGTATGGACCATCAGGTCTTGTATATTACTCTGTACTTACCTGGTGTCCATTTACTTTGCTTACCATTACATGAAGTTTGGTGGCACCCCACCCTCCCTCAACCCCACCCTCCCTCAACCCCACCCTCCTCACAACACACACACACACACACACACACACACACACACACACAAACACACACACACACACACACACATATATATATATATATATATATTCATAGTGGTTGTCTTGCATATTTTGATATCACCTGTTTACTGTGATCTTTTTACATATGTGTGTATATACGTATATATGCAAGACAACCACTATGAAAAAATAGAAGAATTCCAAGCGCTTGGTTTACTGTGATATTTTTGCATACGTATATATATACACACACACAATATATATATATATATATATATATATATATATATATATATATATATATATATATATATATATATATATGTGTGTGTGTGTGTGTGTGTGTGTGTGTGTGTGTGTGTATGTGTGTGTGTGTGTGTGTGTATGTGTGTATGTGTGTGTGTATGTGTGTGTGGTGTGGTATGTGTGTGTATGTGTGTGTGTGTGGTGTGGTATGTGTGTGTATGTGTGTGTGTGTGGTGTGGTATGTGTGTGTGTGGTGTGGTATGTGTGTGTGGTGTGGTATGTGTGTGGTGTGGTGTGTGTGATATGTGTGTGGTGTGTGTGTGGTGTGTATGTGTGTGATGTGTGTGGTGTGTGTGGTATGTGTGTGGTGTGTGTGTGGTGTGTATGTGTGTGATGTGTGTGGTGTGTGTTGTGTGTGTGGTGTGTGTGTGGTGTGGTATGTGTGTGATGTGTGTGGTGTGTGTGTGGTGTGTGTGATGTGTGTGATGTGTGTGGTGTGTGTGTGGTGTGGTATGTGTGTGATGTGTGTGGTGTGTGTGATATGTGTGTGGTGTGTGTGTGGTGTGTATGTGTGTGATGTGTGTGGTGTGTGTGTGTGTGGTGTGTGTGGTATGTGTGTATGTGTGTGTGGTATGTGTGTGTGTGTGTGTGTGTGTGTGTGTGTGTGTGTGTATGTGTGTGTGTGTGTGTGTGTGTGTGTGTGTGTGTGTGTGTGTGTGTGTGTGTGTGTGTGTGTGTGTGTGTGTGTATGTGTGTGTGTGTGTGTGTACTCACTTATTTGTGGTTGCAGGGGTCGATTCATAACTCTTGGCCCCGCCTCTTCACTGATTGCTACTAGGTCCTCTCTCTCCCTGCTCCATGAGCTTTATCAAACCTCGTCTTAAAATTATGTATGGTTCCTGCCTCCACTACGTCACTTTCTATTTCCAATTGTGACCCCTTGTTTCTGTGTCCCATCTCTGGAACATCCTGTCTTTGTCCACCTTGTCAATTCCTCGCAGTGACCCTCTTGTCCTCCAGTGTCGTCAGGCCGATTTCCCTTAACCTTTCTTCGTAGCTCTAGGACTAGTCTTGTTGCAAACCTTTGCACTTTCTCTAATTTCTTGACATGCTTGACCAGGTGTGGATTCCAAACTGGTGCTGCATACTCCAGTATGAGCCTGACGTACACGGTGTACAGAGTCTTGAACGATTCCTTACTGAGGTATCGGAACGCTATTCTTAGGTTTGCCAGACGCCTGTATGCTACAGCAGTTATCTTATTAATGTGCGCCTCAGGAGATGTGCTCGGTATTATACTCACCCCAAGATCTTTTTCCTTAAGTGAGGTTTGCAGTCTTTGGCCACCTAGACTATACTCTGTCTGCGGTTTTCTTTGCCCTTTCCCGATCTTCATGACTTTGCATTTGGAGGGTTAAATTCAAGAAGCCAGTTGCTGGACCAGGATTGTAGCCTGTCCAGTCTCTTTGTAGTCCTGCCTGATCTTCGACCGATTTAATTCTCCTCATTAAATTCACATCATCTGCAAACAGGGACACTTCTGAGTCTATCCCTCCCTTGGTGTGCGTCCTCTCACGCTTGTGTCAGAGTATAAAAGTGAAAATCCATAAAAAGAATAAAGAAAACTATTATAAAATGCATTATGGAACGTGTTCAAACCAGCCAGCTGGGACCGGAGCAGCTGTGACCAGGCCAGCTGGCTCCAATGATCTATATATATTATATCTATTAGCACAACAAAGTATCGAGTCCAAGAATTAATTGACAATGCTGGTATATTAGAAGTGTCAGCTTCCCCGCAAGACAAGTCTTTATTTACCTCATTCTCTCCAGTGTTACCCTCCAGGTGTCCTGCAACTCCACCAGGTCATACTCTCCAGTGTTACCCTCCAGGTGTCCTGCAACTCCACCAGGTCATACTCTCCAGTGTTACCCTCCAGGTGTCCTGCAACTCCACCAGGTCATACTCTCCAGTGTTACCCTCCAGGTGTCCTGCAACTCCACCAGGTCCTCTCTTTTGCATGTAAATAAACAGTTTATTCCAGAATGAGAAACAGACGAAGCGATAAAGCTGCAGCTGGTGGAAAGCCATGACCGTGAGAACAAGGACACCAGTGAAGGACAACCCAGCCAGCTCCAAGCCAGACATAATGTACCGATACGAGATAAAGGAAACTTTGTAACGGGAGAAGCAAACTAAATGTAAGAGACGAAATAAAACCGAAACCGAAATGGCTGAATCATTGTTTTAAATTTCTGAGAAACAATGAAATTTGATGTTATAATCAGAAAAAAAGAAATGAAGTGGGTTTAAAGTGCCAACAAAGAAGGGAGGTGAAGCACGAGTAAATAATACAAGACAAAGTACGATGATAAGACACATGTACAACAGTTAGATATCTTTATTCCGAAAAGTTTCGCCTACACAGTAGATTTCTTCAGTCGAATACAGAGGAGCAGCAGGAACAGTAAAGATGTAGAGACAATGTCATCAGTCCATCACCCATGATGACGTAGTTTTGAGGTGGTCAGTCCCTCAGCCTCAGGCTGGACGTTTACAAATAATTATTTCCTTAGGTTTATGGAAGCGTTAAATCCACAGAGGATAAACAGCACCTGGGGAATAAGACGTAACCAATTTTGATCCAAGGAAGGGGAAGGAAGCTCCTGCTACTAAGATGAAGAGCTTTTCACCAGCATCAAGGCACACACTTCCTCTCCCTGAAGAGGGATAAATACCAACGAGATAACTATGTTGAAGGTCACACTGAGTGTTGAAGGTCACACTGAATGTTGAAGGTCACACTGAATGTTGAAGGTCACACTGAATGTTGAAGGTCACACTGAGTGTTGAAGGTCACACTGAATATTGAAGGTCACACTGAGTGTTGAAGGTCACACTGAATGTTGAAGGTCACATTGAATGTTGAAGATCACATTGAATGTTGAAGTTCACACTGAATGTTGAAGGTCACATTGAATGTTGAAGGTCACACTGAATGTTGAAGGTCACACTGAATGTTGAAGGTCACACTGAGTGTTGAAGGTCACACTGAATGTTGAAGGTCACATTGAATGTTGAAGATCACATTGAATGTTGAAGTTCACACTGAATGTTGAAGGTCACACTGAATGTTGAAGGTCACACTGAATGTTGAATGTCACACTAAGTGTTGAAGGTCACACTGAGTGTTTAAGGTCACAATGAGTGTTGAAGGTCACACTGAGTGTTGAAGGTCACACTGAGCGTTTAAGGTCACACTGAATGTTGAAGGTCACACTGTGAGTTGAAAGTCACACTGAGCGTTGAAGGTCACACTGAATGTTGAAGGTCAAACTGAGCGTTTAAGGTCACACTGAATGTTGAAGGTCACACTGTGTGTTGAAAGTCACACTGAATGTTGAAGGTCACTGAGTGTTGAAGGTCACACTGAGTGTTGGAGGTCACACTGAGCGTTTAAGGTCACACTGAATGTTGAAGGTCACACTGTGTGTTGAAGTCACATTGAATGTTGAAGGTCACACTGTGTGTTGAAAGTCACACTGAATGTTGAAGGTCACACTGAATGTTGAAGGTCACACTGAGTGTTGAAGGTCACACTGAGTGGTGAAGGTCACACTGAGCGTTTGAGGTGACACTGAATGGTAAAGGTCACACTGAGTGTTGAAAGTCACACTGAATGTTGAAGGTCACACTGAGTGTTGAAGGTCACACTGAGTGTTGAAGGTCACACTGAGTGCTGAAGGTCACACTGAGTGTTGAAGGTCATACTGAATGTTAAATGTCACACTGAGTGTTGAAAGTCACACTGAATGTTGAAGGTCACACTGAGTGTTGAAGGTCACACTGAGTGTTGAAGGTCACACTGAATGCTGAAGGTCACACTGAGTGTTGAAGGTCACACTGAATGTTGAAGGTCACACTGAGTGTTGAAGGTCACACTGAGTGCTGAAGGTCACACTGAGTGTTGAAGGTCATACTGAATGTTAAAGGTCACACTGAGTGTTGAAAGTCACACTGAATGTTGAAGGTCACACTGAGTATTGAAGGTCACACTGAGTGTTGAAGGTCACACTGAATGCTGAAGGTCACACTGAGTGTTGAAGGTCACACTGAGTGTTGGTCACACTGATCACCACCGGAAGTTGACATCAGTGTAGTAGTGAGGAGGTTTCACCAGGGAACTTTAAAACAGTCCTCGGATATATGGATAGTAAAATATAAAAAATATATAGCAAAATTGTTGTCGGCATGGGCAGTGTGGACGGTGTACATAACCTGCAGTCATGGTCCATAATGGCTGCCAGATTTACGAAGTATAAGTTATGGGGACTGGAACCACTGAAAAAAGCCCTCGCTGATATATAAACATAGGGAAGAACATTGATACCTTAGCTTTAAACTATGTTGGAAAGAATGTTGAAGCAATATTGGGAAATATCTCATCACACTTTTATGAAATTATGAGCCACGTCCTGCCAGTCCTTGCATAACTAGCTGGATCATCTATAGGGCCCACCGGGCCTGCCCTTTACCAAGGACACACCAACGAATATATCTCCAAGGTCACGACTGTGAAGGAGAGGCCTGTCATAGCACGAGCTCGATATAGCAGCCTCTGCCTCAGCATCTTTTCATCATTACCCGGGACCTTGATATGTTCCAGGCTCCAACAGAACTCTATGATTTTGTACCGGACGTCTAGACAGTGAGCCATTCCTGGAGCTTCTGAACCAGCGGGTGAACTGAACAAACTGTATCAGGTATAAGAAGGCTTCCTCAAGCTGTATGAAGCTTGGCATTAAATACAATTCTAAATATAAGAATGGAAGATATGTTGAGACTAGCAAGGAAACAGAAGGTGATATATGAAGGCTGACACCACACGCAGCTAAGTAGGCATGAGAAATCCAGAGTAACTGGCAAGACAGGTTAAGAGAGGAGCCCAGGAGCTGGAGCTAAAGCCAGCAACGACATCTAGTAAGTCCATTTAGCTGAGTATATACACACACACACACACGTGGTCCAGCAACTGGCTTCTCGAATTTCACCCCGCCAAATGCAAAATCATGAAGATCGGGGAAGGGCAAAGAAGACCGCAGACTGCAAACCTCACTCAATGAGAAAGATCTTGGAATGAGTATAACACCGAGCACGTCTCCGGAAGCACACATCAACCAGATAACTGCTGCAGCATATGGGCGCCTGGCAAACCGAGAATAGCGTTCCGATACCTCAGTAAGGAATCGTTCAAGACACTGTACACCGTGTACATCAGGCCCATATGGGAATAAGCAGCACCGGTTTGGAACCCACACCTGGTCAAGCCCGTCAAGAAATTAGAGAAAGTGCAAAAGGTTTGCAACAAGGTTAGTTCCAGAGCTAAGGGATATGTCCTACGAAGAAAGGTTAAGGTAAATCGGCCTGACGACACTGGAGGACAGGAGGGTTAGGGAAGACATGATAACGACATACAAACTACTGCGAGGAATAAATATATAGGATGGAAAGAGACACGATGTTCCAGAGAGGGGACACAGAAACAAGGGGTCACAATTGGAAGTTGAAGACTCAGATGAGTCATAGGGATGTTAGAAAGTATTTCTTCAGTCATAGAGTGGTCAGGAAGTGGAATAGTCTGGCAAGTGAGGTAGTGGAGGCAGGAATTATACATCGCTTTATGACGAGGTATGATAAAGCTCATGGAGCAGGGAGAGAGGACCTAATAGCGATCCGTGAAGAGGCGGGGCCAGGAGCTGAGTCTCGACCCCTACAACCACAAATAGGTGAGTACTCACACACACACACCAGGTCCTCTGGGTTGTATTCAAGCGGAAGCGCAAGTTTGAAGATAAAACTAGACATGAGTTATATAAAACACAATGACCCAGCTGCCTTCCAACATTTGAATCCCCAAATGCGCGAGTGAGGGGGAGGTCGCGCGTCCTGCAGTAAATGCTATATTCCCAAGGTGGTAAGGGCGAGGGCTTAGTGCTAACGCTGGGGGTTTCGACCGTTGTGTGGGAGTGCAGTAATGACGGTCATGAATTCTGGGTTTGCAAGCTTTGAGGAGAGGAGGCGTTGACCTGTCCTCCCCCCTTCTCTTTCTCTCTCTCTCTTCGTCCTCTTCCTCCTCCTCTTTCCATCCTGTTCTGTGTATCTTTCCCTTCTTTCATCCCCTTCCCCATCTCCCGTTTTGTTTCCCTCTTGTCTCCTTTACATTGATATCTCCTCTAGTTCTTTCCTCTCATTCCTTCTCGTTTTCCAATAAAACATGTCTATTCTTTGCTTTCGTGTGCCCCGCCTCCTCCCTCTCTTCCTATCCTCTCTTCCCCTCTATACTGACCTCATCTTTCATTTCCTTTGATCCTCTACCGTTTGGTTATTCCATTTTATTCCTATTTCTCATTCCCTCGTCTCTTCATTTTTGACTGGGCCACAAAGTAAATAATATTTCCTAAATATATAAATATACTGTATGTCAATAAGTAATAAGTTACGTATTATAAATTGAAAGATGAGAAAGATCATTCACGTATAGCGCTAAACCCATGAGAGCCATTCAGTGCTAGGAGCCGTGAGGCTCGATTCACCGTCCTCTAATTGTTGCCCTAGAGAGTTTTTTTTTTTTTACATAAAAAGCTCTATGATTTTGTTAAAATATCGAGTCATTTCAAGATGTTGAAGAAGTTGCTGGTGTCAGTGCTGGCGAGGGTCGAGAAGATGCGCCCTTTCCCACCGTGAAGGTTGAGGATGTCTTCTAGGGAAGCCTTCTCCACCGTGAAGGTTGAGGATGTCTTCTAGGAAGCCTTCTCCACCGTGAAGGTTGAGGATGTCTTCTAGGGAAGCCTTCTCCACCGTGAAGGTTGAGGATGTCTTCTAGGGAAGCCTTCCTCACCTCCCCAACCCTACACAACCTCTCGGCCCTATACGCCACCAACCTCGAGGTGGCATTGAGATAAACTAAAAACAACAGCACCAGTACATCTGTTAAAGTCAGGGTCGTCACAAAAAAAAAAATATTTCCAATAGACAGCATAACCCAGACTGGTTGCTGGTGACGTCACTCTGCAGCTCCTTAATTAACTCCATCATGTGAGTCAGGTTCCAGCTCTCCAACCCACACACATCTCCAGTCAGGGATTAATAAACACCACCACGATTCACAGATTCCTGAATAACTCACAATGTAAATGTGGAAAAAGATGTGGAAGAAGACTGCTATTTACAGTTGAGAGCATTTAATAAAGGAAATATTTCGCCAAGAGTGGCTTCAGTAGTTCTAATTTACGACTGAAGAAGCCACTCGTGGCCAAATACTTCTTTTAAAGAGTGTCCTGAACTATACTTAAATGTCTTTTTTGTCAAATCAGTGGACTGTCAGATGGATCTGGAGCCTCAATGTAATATACATACAACTGAATTTTGTTCTCGAATTCATGATCTCTCCTCAGCCAGCCTGCGCCTCAGTCAGGTGCGAGTACAGGGACACTACTATAATAATAATAATAATAATAATAATAATAATAATAATAATAATAATAATAATCTTTATTTCCACAAGTACATGATACAACTTATACAGACCACAGATGGCATCAATGACATACTATATAAAAAGCCCCTGGTTGTGCAGAACATTTCGAGTAGATTAGCAAAATTTTGTCCCAGGGATGCGACTAACACCCAGGTACCTTTTCACTGCTAGGTGGACAGGGACAGTAGGTGTCTTAAGTAAACACGCCCCAGTGTATCCATCCGTACCGGGGATCGAATCACGGAACTCAGTGTGTGAGCTGGGTGCGTTACCAACCGAGCTACTCAACCATTAACACACACACACACACACGTCATCGACTTGAAATATAAAAATCTCGTCTCCCACAGGAGAGAGTATGATTACCTCAGGTCTTGTGGTCCTCCACCATCACAAGATAATAACTGCCCGATAAAGATTAAAGATGTATTTGTCACCGTCATTAATCCTCACTAAGAGTGTTGGAACCTAATACATCCTCTTAACTCCCATAATAATTCTGTAACTTTTCTCAAAAGCGTTTTCAGCAAATTTCTCGGTTAGGTTAAGTTAGACTTGGTTGTCCTTTGTCGATAAAAAAATAAATTATATTAGATCACAACGGAAAAACTGAAAATACAATTATTATTATTATTATTATTATATATCCTTATCACGGGGAACGTTAAACCCGTAGGGATTATATAGAGCCTGTGGGGGGGAGGGATTGGAAGGCATTCAGGCTTAATTCAGGGAAGAGGGGCACAGATCCAATTCCTTAGACAAAGAGCCCCTCACCAGCATCAAGGAACCTCCCTTAAGGGGCTTGTAAATATAAGACAGAGGCCATATAAAAGATCAAACGCGCGAACAGTAAGCACACAGCCTCTGAGCGCCGTAGAAAAAAAAAAAAATATGTGAGATTAGGACATGCTTAAGGAGCCTTCACCAGTCTTCCATCTGAGTGTCTTTACCAAGAGGCGTCAAATGCTGTCTGTGAATAAGAGGACAGACTGTGAGACAAGACTCTGGAGGGATGACAATGCTGCTGTACCATGCACTCGCTTCTCCCATCACCACCACGTCTCCACACACACACACACACACACACACACACACACACACACACACACACACACACACACACACACACACACACACACACTACAACAGGCCTAGTGTCAATCGACATGTGCCAGGACAAGGGTAACTACACACACACACACACACACACACACACACACACACACACACACACACACACACACACACACACACACACACACACATACAACAGGCCTAGTGTCAATTGACATGTGCCTAAACAAAAAACAAATAACACACACACACACACATAACAACAGGCCTACATGTTTAATCGAATGTAAGCCTAGGCGCAAAAGAGTAACTAACTAGCCAGTAAGAGGCGGGGCCAGGAGCTATGACTCGACCCCTGCAACCACAACTAGGTGAGTACACACACACACCACTGCTGAGTCTTGCAAGAGAACTCTCACTCCATGAGAACCAAGTGCCGTTGATGGTTCGAATTTCAAGTTAAGGAATTTCTTCATCATATAAAACTATTTAACCTTACTTTTATTATTATTATTATTATTTAACGGAAGCTCTAAGGCCATTATGGGGCATACGACTCTTGGGGAGTGGGAGGAAATCAGGTTTGATCCAAGGAGGCTGCTATCTTAAATCCATTGGATCAGAACCCTACAACAGCATCAACAAAGTCGTCTAGAAGACTCGCTAATACTGCAGTGTTAGGTTGGGAGTCAGGGCTCACTAGCTTGAGAGAGAGAGAGACAGACAGAGAGAGAGACAGACAGACAGAGAGAGACAGACAGACAGAGGAGCACACAGAAGCTGACAAATAAATATATAGTGAGAGCTGAAGATTATTATTACATTCATGGGAAAAGAGATAAATCCGTAAGGGTCATAACTGCTTACAGGAATGGAAAGCCATCTGGTTCGATCCAAGGAAGAAGAGATCTGGTAAAATTCCTTCTTAGATCAAGAGCTTCTTCCCGGCGTCAAGGAACCTATCTTGGCACTAATGAGTTGAAGAAAGAAAAAAAAAAGGTAGATAAAAAAGGCCTTACCTGTCTATGGGTGAGGATGGGCTGGCACAGGGGCTGCCCACGAGGCTGGAGGAGCCTCGCCTGCTGGAGGAGCCCTGGGTCACAGTCAGGAACCCATGGGCAACCAGCCATTTGTTGACGGCGCTCAGTTCTGCCTTCCTCACGAAGTAGTCTGCTGCGAGCTCTGGGTGTTGGTCCAGCCACTCCTCCACAGCCCCGAAGCTTAGGCTGGTCATGCTGCGCGAGGCTCTGCTGCGGTGGAGCGCACACGCACTCTTGCAGACGCTACCACTTTCCTCTGATATAAGACATGTCCCCGGGGATCAAAAAAATGCTTTAACTGTGTCCTTCAGAGCATAAGTTTTGACCGAAGTCCACCATCGCTGATGTTTCTTATTGCAAGAGCGCTTCCAATCACCAGCCCTTCTTAGTGAGTTTCGATTACTTCAGACATGTTCTTCGGAATAAAAAAAAAGTTTTACGTTTATTTTCAGGAGACAAAAGTTTGAATGGCTTTATTTTGCGTTCAATATCCATTTCGTGGACATTATCAAAGTACAGTCTTATTCAACTTTGTTCTGATCTCGTTGTACTTTGAATTTTTTTTTAGTAGGTGGAAAATCTTTCAGAGAAAAATACAGAGCTAAAACGTGTTGCTGTCATGTAGTGAGTGGTAATGACCACTTATATCACGCTCGCACGAGTCAACACCTCAACACTATAACCCAAGGGACGCTCAGTTGTCTTTAGCAGTCACCCTCAGCAGGTCATCTGTGGGTGACAGCTTCGAGGGCGTCTGCGAAATGGTTGTCGTCGGTGTGCAGATAGCAGAGCATAATGGGTGGATCTGTTGGTGTGCAGAAAATAAAATATTTATCTGTGGGCGTGAGGCCGCCCTCCCAGCACAACCATGACACACATCCACGCCTCCCATCCACCCCTTCAAGTGCACTCCAAGACCACAGTGTTCCCTCCCCACACACTGTCAATACTCCCTAAGAATCATCTTGGACTTCACGCAATGTAAATAATATCCTAAGAACATTGAAGTTCGTCAGATATAAATAATTGTTTTCCAGCGTCGTAGGGCCAACAGTGAGGAGAGACTGAGATTGATTTAATTCTTCGGTTTGTCTTGGTACTTAAGGTGTCGAAATTCCTGGCCAAATAAGTATCGGCTACATCTGTCTTGGGCCACCGAGATCTTTCCTTACTCACCAAACATTAGCTATTAAGATTATCCTCTAAGCTATGTGGGAACAAGTAGAGTTCCTCGACCAATTATGTGACAACCTGTCACGTCTTCAAGCAGTCTTGACTTATCGAGTTCCAACAGCAATCCTTATTCCGCCGACAGTCTTGAAACCAGTTGCTGGTACCTCACCGTCCGCACCTCCGCTGGGCGTCCCCAGCAGCAGCGGCAGCTTCCCCACACACTGAAACAGGAAAAATACAAGATTACAAACAAGTTCGAAGGCTACAAGTACAACACACACACACGTGATACTTTTAAATATGGAGGAGACCAAGGACCAGTATGGATGCTTAATCACCAAGATTAAAACCAGCATTAGGATTATTATTGATAAATGAGACACTTCCGCTATCTTTATTCTGGAAACGATTCGCCAGCCAGTAGCTTCTTCAGTCTAATGCAGAGAAAGGTGGAAGTCGAGGAGGAGTTTGAGGGAATCAGTCTCTCAGTCTGGAGTCGATGTGTTCAGTACATCAATCTTGACGAAAGTCAAGAATCAAGATTAATGGACTGAGCACATCCACTCCAGGCTGAGGGACTGACTACCTCAAACTCCTCCTCTAATTCCACCTTTTTCTGCACTGGACTGAAGAAGTCACTGTGTGGCGAAACGTTTCCAGAATAAACATACCCTGACCAAGACAACACCTGAGTTACCTCCTTCACAAGGCATACCCTGACCAAGACAACACCTGAGTTACCTCCGTCACCAGTCATACCCTGACCAAGACAACACCTGAGTTACCTCCGTCACCAGTCATACCCTGACCAAGACAACACCTGAGTTACCTCCGTCACCAGTCATACCCTGACCAAGACAACACCTGAGTTACCTCCGTCACCAGGCATACCCTGACCAAGACAACACCTGAGTTACCTCCGTCACCAGGCATACCCTGACCAAGACAACACCTGAGTTACCTCCTTCACAAGACATACCCTGACCAAGACAACACCTGAGTTACCTCCGTCACCAGTCATACCCTGACCAAGACAACACCTGAGTTACCTCCGTCACCAGTCATACCCTGACCAAGACAACACCTGAGTTATCTCCGTCACCAGGCATACCCTGACCAAGACAACACCTGAGTTACCTCCGTCACCAGTCATACCCTGACCAAGACAACACCTGAGTTACCTCCGTCACCAGTCATACCCTGACCAAGACAACACCTGAGTTACCTCCGTCACCAGTCATACCCTGACCAAGACAACACCTGAGTTACCTCCGTCACCAGTCATACCCTGACCAAGACAACACCTGAGTTACCTCCGTCACCAGGCATACCCTGACCAAGACAACACCTGAGTTACCTCCGTCACCAGTCATACCCTGACCAAGACAACACCTGAGTTACCTCCGTCACCAGGCATACCCTGACCAAGACAACACCTGAGTTACCTCCGTCACCAGGCATACCCTGACCAAGACAACACCTGAGTTATCTCCGTCACCAGTCATACCCTGGCCAAGACAACACCTGAGTTATCTCCGTCACCAGTCATACCCTGACCAAGACAACACCTGAGTTACCTCCGTCACCAGGCATACCCTGACCAAGACAACACCTGAGTTACCTCCGTCACCAGTCATACCCTGACCAAGACAACACCTGAGTTACCTCCGTCACCAGGCATACCCTGACCAAGACAACACCTGAGTTACCTCCGTCACCAGGCATACCCTGACCAAGACAACACCTGAGTTACCTCCGTCACCAGTCATACCCTGACCAAGACAACACCTGAGTTACCTCCGTCACCAGGCATACCCTGACCAAGACAACACCTGAGTTACCTCCGTCACCAGTCATACCCTGACCAAGACAACACCAAAGCCTAGAAGATCAGAGAAAATATGGTGAAACATAGCTATGGGAAATAACTAAAAAATAAGAATGAAAAGAGAGATAATGTGAGAATTAAAACGTGGAAAGTAACAAATAGAAAGAACATGATAAGAAACAACACTAACACTATGATTAGAACAAGTGACACATGAGAGAACGTAAGTGAAGCAATGGAACACAAGTGAACACTAGTATAACAATGGGAATATGAGTGAACAAGAGTGAAACAAAGGGCACAAGAGGAAGAGGAGCGACCACAAGTAACCACCAGAGAGAGTGACAGGTGTTATAAGAGTGGTCATACCGCAGGTGTTATAAGAGAAGTCATAACGCAGGTATTATAAGAGTGGTCATAACGCAGGTGTTATAAGAGTGGTCATACCGCAGGTGTTATAAAAGTTGTCATAATACTGGAGCAGGTGTTATAAGAGTGGTCATAACTCAGGTGTTATAAGAGTGGTCATAACTCAGGTGTTATAAGAGTGGTCATAACTCAGGTGTTATAAGAGTGGTCATAATGCAGGTGTTATAAGAGTGGTCATAACTCAGGTGTTATAAGAGTGGCCATAACTCAGGTGTTATAAGAGTGGTCATAACTCAGGTTTTATAAGTGGTCATAATGCAGGTGTTATAAGAGTGGTCATAACGCAGGTGTTATAAAAGTTGTCATAATGCTGGAGCAGGTGTTATAAGAGTGGTCATAACGCAGGTGCTATAAGATTGGTCATAACGCAGGTGCTATAAGATTGGTCATAACGCAAGTGCTATAAGATTGGTCATAACGCAGGTGCTATAAGAGTGGTCATAACGCAGGTGTTATAAGATTGGTCATAACGCAGGTGCTATAACATCACTGGCACTAAGCATAACGCCACATAACCAGACCATAACCAGTAGTTACGACCTCTCGCTGTGCTTCGCCTCTTAATTAAGTCAAATTTACACCTGTGTACAGGAGAGCAACACACACGTGTGGTAATGAAAACTGCTTTCTTGCCCCTCTCTAAACCTTACTCTGCCTTCTCCCTTTTACCTAATCCCCCCTTTCCTTTTTCTCTCCCTCCTCCATCCTCCAATATACAAACCTATCATTTACAGCTGAAATCAGTCTATATTAGACTAATTCAAGTATGCTAATTTCAAATACGAAATCAGAATGATATTATGTGAGAATTACAAGATACAGAAAAAATTGATATTAATTCATCATGGGCTAGGTACAGTTGAACAGCATGTGAGGTACAGTTGAACAACATGTGAGGTACAGTTGAACAGCATGTGAGGTACAGTTGAACAACATGTGAGGTACAGTTGAACAGTATGTGAGGTACAGTTGAACAGCATGTGAGGTACAGTTGAACAGTATGTGAGGTACAGTTGAACAGCATGTGAGGTACAGTTGAACAGCATGTGAGGTACAGTTGAACAGCATGTGAGGTACAGTTGAACAGCATGTGAGGTACAGTTGAACAGCATGTGAGGTACAGTTGAACAGCATGTGAGTACAGTTGAACAGCATGTGAGGTACAGTTGAACAGCATGTGAGGTACAGTTGAACAGCATGTGAGGTACAGTTGAACAGCATGTGAGGTACAGTTGAACAGCAGGGAGGTACAGTTGAACAGTATGTGAGGTACAGTTGAACAGCATGTGAGGTACAGTTGAACAGTATGTGAGGTACAGTTGAACAGCATGTGAGGTACAGTTGAACAGCATGTGAGGTACAGTTGAACAGCATGTGAGGTACAGTTGAACAGTATGTGAGGTACAGTTGAACAGCATGTGAGGTACAGTTGAACAGCATGTGAGGTACAGTTGAACAGTATGTGTACATACGTCAATTACTCAACGTTCTCACTATTTTGATAATCAATGACTGACAAAAAAAATTCTGGAGCTGAAAAACTTGACGTGGCGGGTTAATTCTGACTTGACTTTTGGAATTACCAAGCAAGAGTTAATAATGGACACTGATATTTACCCACGACGTAGACGAAAATATTTTTGTCGTCGTTCTCTGTGATGAAGCGCAGGGGATTTGTCTTCCTTATACTAACAGAGGTATCAGAGAGGCATAATTATTTACTCTACGGAAGATTTGTCTTCCTTATACTAACAGAGGTATCAGAGAGGCAGAATTATTTACTCTACGGAAGATTTGTCTTCCTCAAACAGGCATCAGAGAGGCAGAGTAACTTATTCTACGGTAGACTGTCTTCCTCAAACGACAAAGGAATCTTAGAGACAAAATTTCCTCTAGACAATATTGCAAAGAAACGAAATATACATCAATGGTAGAACACACCAACAAGTATGTGGAGAAGACAACAACAAGTATGTGGAGAAGACAACAACAAGTATGTGGAGAAGACAACAACAAGTATGTGGAGAAGACAACATGTTGATGACACACCACATAATGTCCTTCAACAAGAAACCAAAATTCTTAACTCTTCCCTCCTCTCTCTCTCAGTATTCCCCGGTATTCCCTCTCTCAGTATTCCTCGGTATTCCCTTTCCTCAGTATTCCCTCTCTCAGTATTCCCCGGTATTCCCTCTCTCAGTATTCCTAGGTATTCCCTCTCTCAATATTCCCCGGTATTCCCTCTCTCAGTATTCCCCGGTATTCCCTCTCAGTATTCCTCGGTATTCCCTCTCTCAGTATTCCCCGGTATTCCCTCTCTCAGTATTCCCCGGTATTCCCTCTCTCAGTATTCTTCGATATTCCCTCTCTCAGTATTCCTCGATATTCCCTCTCTCACTATTTCCCGGTATTCCCTCTCTCAAGTGTTCCCCGGTATTCCCTTTCTCAGTATTCCCCGGTATTCCCTCTCAGTATTCCCCGGTATTCCCTCTGTTGCATGCAAAGAGTATGTAACCTTTATTCGGAGCATGTTAAACACACCCACATAGGCTCCCCTCCAACCAGCGAACCATCGTTAAGGGTTTGGTGATGAGGGCCCCATCATCAAATCAACGACTCGGTTCAGCCAATTAAAATGCGAGTTTAACAATGACAAAGGTGACGTGGTTACCACTCGCAGTTTGTCATTGGAATTCCTGCATAGAGCTGGTTGTGGAAAGTTGTCTGTCTTTTGGCTGCTGCTTAGCCTAGACAACTGTGGCGTGCACTAAACACTACTCCTTTGTATATAGTGTACATATGTGTAAATAGCACTTTGTTATACTTGGTGAAGGAAAAGACAAAAGTCTTATATAATCACAATTACTTGGTGAAGGAAAAGATAAAAGTTTGGAATTAATCTAGCTGAATTTTGAAAGAAATACAATTTCAATACATCTTCTACTGTGTTTCTTTGCTCCAAGCTCCCTTTACACTCAGGTTAACAGGCCATTGAACCTTATTCCCCGGTATTCCCTCTCTCAGTATTCCCCGGTATTCCCCGGTATTCCCTCTCTCAGTATTCCCCGGTATTCCCTCTCTCAGTATTCCCCGGTATTCCCTCTCTCAGTATTCCCCGGTATTCCCTCTCTCAGTATTCCCCGGTATTCCCTCTCTCAGTATTCCCGGTATTCCCTCTCAGTATTCCCCGGTATTCCCTCTCAATATTCCCCGGTATTCCCTCTCTCAGTATTCCCCGGTATTCCCTCTCTCAGTATTCCCCGGTATTCCCTCTCTCAGTATTCCCCGGTATTCCCTCTCTCAGTATTCCCCGGTATTCCCTCTCAGTATTCCCCGGTATTCCCTTCTCTCTCTCCATATTCTCCCAGAATTCCCTCGCACTTGCTTCACACACTCCACTACATTACAGGAGAACAGTGTTAGGAAGGAAGTGTTATGTAAACACGCACTCTCTCCACCCTCTCTCTCTCTCTCTCTCTCTCTCTCTCTCCTCTTCCACGTCTTATTCCTTCCATCTTCCTTCTTATAAATTTGTTTCCTCTTATTCCTCATCTTCTCGGCCCTCTATTATCTCCTTTCATCTACCCCACATCTCTGTCCCATTCCTTCCTCCCTCCCATCAACTTTTCCCCCATTCTTCCTCACTCTTCCTGCCCTTCTCTGTTCCATTTACACATCAACCTCTTACTCGACCTCTCGTCATCTCTACCTTCCTCTACCCGTAACATCACCTCTTCCACCCATACCATCACCTCCCAGCAACCCCTCCTCTCCCAGCATCACCTCCCCCACCCACAGCAACACTTCCTCACCCACAGCAACACCTCCCCCACCCACAGCAACACTTCCTCACCCCCAACAACACTTCCCACACCCACAGCAACACTTCCTCACCCACAGCAACACCTTCCCCACCCACAGCAACACTTCCCCCACCCACGGCAACACTTCCCACACCCACAGCAACACCTTCCAAAGCCACAGCAACAATTCCCACACCCACAGCAACACTTCCCAAACTCAAAGCAACACTTCTCACACCCACAGCAACACCTTCCCCAGCGACAGCAACACTTCCTCACCCACAGCAACACTTCCCACACTCACAGCAACACCTTCCCCAGCCACAGCAACGCTTCCCACACCCACAGCAACGCTTCCCACACCCACAGCAACACTTCCTACACCCACAGCAACACTTCCCACACCCACAGCAACACCTCCCCAGCCACAGCAACACTTCCCACACCCACAGCAACACCTTCCCCAGCCACAGCAACACTTCCCACACCCACAGCAACACTTCCCACACCCACAGCAACACCTCCCCAGCCACAGCAACACCTCCCCAGCCACAGCAACACTTCCCACACCCACAACAACAACTCTCACACCCACATCAACATCCTCAGCAATATACAGAATCCCACATATTATTTCAAATTTTCCAACATTTCAGAATCTGTAATGACATTGGACACATTGGTGAGGGGTATAGCGGGGGGAGGGGGGGAAGAGGGGGGACATAAGGGATGGTGAGGGATGAAGTGTGGAAGGGAGAAAAGGGGAAGGGGGTTGAGGGTAAAGAGGAGGGGAAGGGATGGGGTGGAGGGAGGTCTACTGGCTTGGCTTTACTGAACTTCAACAGTAATCTCTCTCTCTCTCTCTCTCTCTCTCTCTCTCTCTCTCTCTCTCTCTCTCTCTCTCTCTCTTTCATCAAAATCAATCACAGGACACAATAAAACATACAGACTGCTCAGACCGCTGCAACCAATGACAGCCTGACTCAGTGGAAGAACTTGCAGGCAGCATGCAACAGAGGAAAAGATTGCAGGCAACACGCAAGAGAAAGAGCTTGCAGGCAGCAAGAAGAGCAAGAGCTTGCAGGCAGCACAGAAGAGCAAGAGCTTGCAGGCAACACACAAGAGCTTGCAGGCAACACACAAGAGCTTGCAGGCAACTCACTCTGAACAACCACTGACACTCCTAAGTTGAGCGACGTGTCTTAAGACGCTGTAATTAATGAAAGTGGTGAGGAAGAGAGAGCGAGAGAGAGAGAGAGAGAGAGCGAGAGAGAGAGAGAGCGAGAGAGGGAGAGAGAGAGTATAATAGACGTAATTACCGCAGACCGGAAGTGGAGCTATAAGTGTGTAGCCATTTTAAAGAGGTCGATCCACTTCTGCTTGATGGCTGCTGCCTGGCTCAAGAAGCCATTACAACTGTCTCTCTCTCTCTCTCTCTCTCTCTCTCTCTCTCTCTCTCTCTCTCTCTCTCTCTCTCTCTCTCTCTCTCTCTCTCTTTCTGTTTATCTCTCTTTCTCTGCCTGTGAGCCTCTGCCTGTGTTACTGTCTGTTGGTATATGTGTACACTAGTAACTATTTCTCTCTGGGCACATGGATACCAGGGATACCCTGGGGATAATAATCCCAGTAAGGTCTTCTTCTCTGGGTAAGTAAGTTTATTTAGGTACAGGTACACATAAGTATAATTATCATACATAATTTAACATATGTGTAAATTACTTAACTAACCCTCCAAAAACGTCAAAGTGAATTATTTCCACTGGGGTTCTTAAGATTACCTTAGTTTTATCCAGAGCTGCACAACCCGCAAGGCATGGTGTGAGAACCTCACTCATGAAGGTCCACACACCCACCAACACTCACCATCCAAGTGCTCGCCTCCGTCCACCCACTCTCACCCCCAGCACCATCGCCAAACCACTCTCTCTCTCTCACCTTTCCAACAGCTCAACACCCACATCCCACCAAGACTGAACACTAAGTTGAACACCTTAAGTATTTAATACATAACTGAACACACTGAACACATCAATAAGGAGGTTCTACGACCGTGGTTATATTGTGGTGTATTGACTCATTATAATTAACAATGAAAGAGATTACCGATTTTCGTTAGACTAGACATAACGTTATAGACAAAAACAATTTCCTTGATGATATCGAAGGTGATGGTGGTGGTGGTGGTAGTTGTGGTAGTGTTATCAGAATTTGCGTGACCCTTACTATGAAACCATAATGATTAAACCCCCCTTCCCCATTGGCACCCCCTCTTACACTCCCTTTTCTTCCCCTCCCCACCAGCCCCCATTCCTAACCCGTCTCTTGTATTACACTCCCCCCCTTTCTACCTGTTTCCTCCCCCTCTTCCCCTCGCGGTCAGTAATTCATACAGCAGGGGCTGCCGCCCCCTCCAAGCCACACAAATGTCCAAATTAGTCAGATCGATCCTAGAGCGGTAGTGTTGTCAGACGGGGGAGGAGGAAGGAGGGGAAAGGAAGAGGAAGGAAAGGAAGGAGAAAGGAGGAGGGAATGAATAAGGCGGGTAAAGAAGGAAGACAGGGTAATGAGGGGAAAATGGAAGAAAGGTGAGAAGAGGGAGAATTAAGGAATATGAGAGGAGAGAATAAAGTTGAAAGGACGGGAGACATAGAGGGAAGGAGGAGGTAATGAGCATGGTAAATGGAGAGAGAGAGAGAGAATTCAGAGTGATCCATTTGTATTACTTTTCGTTTTATGTAAACAATCCCAACAAAAGTAAACAATCTGTCACAAAATGAAACAAATAATATCTGTAATAACACAACTTTCCTACTTAGACAAACACTAGTCCAGTCTTCTCTTACAAGAGGAAAGCATGGAGTGAGGGTGAGGGGGGAGGGGTGTGAGGGGGGTGGGGGTAGATGAAGTTGCGTGTGTGTTAGTCTTGGTTCAGATCTTGCTGTTGGGTTCACTGACCCCTCTTCTTCATTCCTTCCTTTATTTTTCTTTCCTTCCGTATGATCCCTTTACCTCCTTTCTAGTTCCGTATCCGTCCCTCCCCTCCTACTCCCTTCTTATTCCAGGAACACGACACAGGAAGTAATAAGGAGAGGCTTCTGACCTCTGCAATATGACAGAATTACGTCTTCGGCGTCTCCTTCCCCTTCCCATCTCCTCTTTCTTCCCCCTTTCCTTCCTTTAACCCCCTTCCCTTCTCAACGACGCTTATTGCCATAAATTCCCTACGAACCTCCATTCCCCCTAACTACCGCCTCCGATCGATCTGATCATTTTTCCTCAGCAGTTTTTCAAGCTTAAGCCAAGGTCGGGCATCATAATCGGACATTGCGTAGTAAACATTGGCTTAGAGTTTTGTCAATGAAAATTATGCTGTGTATTACGGGATTTCTATCACCCATCTTTGACATTAAATTCGAGATTTAGAAGGGATTATAATGCCGTTTTAGCAGTGATTTTGGCATAGTATAGGCAAGTATATATAATTTATGTGTTCTTCCATAGAGATAATTCTTGCCTCATCACGCACACACACACACACACACATACACACACCTGAGAATAGCGTTCCGATACCTCAGTAAGGAATCGTTCAAGACTGTACACCGTGTACGTCAGGCTCATACCTGGAGTATGCAGCACCAGTTTGAAGACCATGGATAAGACGAAATAAATTAGAGAATTGCAAGGTGGTGCAACAAGATGTTCAATAAGATTGCAAAAAGGAAAAGGGGTAAACAGCGGAATTTGAGGACAGGAGTGACAGGGATGATAAGAAGTATTTCTTAGCAAGAATTGTCAGGGAAGGGAACAATCTTTAAGTGATGGAACGAAGCACAGGTCACGTAGCTTTTAAAAAGAGAGTACAGGTTTTAGGAAGTTCTTTGGAGAAGGGAGGAAGTGGAACAATCTGGACAGTGATGAGCGGGGCAGGATCTATGAACGAGGTCTGTAAACAAAAGGTGAGTACATACACGCAAACACCCACAGAACACCCACACACACAACAGTGACACACACAACAAACATTCACACACACACACACACACACACACACACACACACACACACATTCACACATACACACATACACTTTCACACATTCAAACATACACACACACACACATTCACACATATACACACACACATTCACACATACACACACACACACACATAACGACATATAAAATACTGAGAGGAATTGACAAGGTGGAGAGGACAGAATGTTCCAGAGATGGGACAAAACAACAAGGGGACACAGTTGGAAGTTGAAGACTCAGATGAATCACAGGGATGTTAGGAAGTATTTCTTCAGTCATAGAGTGGTCGGGAAGTGGAATAGCTTGGGAAGCGATGTAGTGGAGGCAGGTTCCATACATAGCTTTAAGAATAGGTATGATAAAGCTGATGGCGCAGGGAGAGTGGACCCAGGTAGCAGCCAGTGTAGAGGCGGACCAGAGCTCACCTCCACCCCCCCACCCCAACCAACTCAGTCGAACCCCACACCCCCACCCCACACCACCACCAGGTGCTGGACACAATACACAACTGAGGAAGAAGTGAAGAGGCTGCTGAGCGAGCTAGATACCTCAAAGGCGATGGGGCCTGACAACTTTCTCCATGGGTCCTGAGAGAGGGAGCAGAGGCGCTATGTGTACCCCTAACAACAATATTCAACACATCTATCGAAACAGAGAGACTACCTGAGGTATGGAAGACAGCAAATGTAGTCCCAATTTTTCAAAAAAGGAGACCGGTGTCACTGACATGTATAGTATGCAAAGTCATAGAGAAGATTATCAGGAGAAGAGTGGTGGAACACCTAGAAAGGGATGAGCTTATCAACGACGGCCAACACAGTTTCAGGGACGGGAAATCCTGTGTCACAAACCTACTGGAGTTCTATGACAGGGTGACAGCAGTAAGACAAGAGAGAGAGGGGTGGGTAGATTGCATTTTCTTGGACTGTAAGAAGACGTTTGACACAGTTCCACACAAGAGATTAGTGCAAAAGCTGGAGGACCAGGCAGGGATAACAAAGAAGGCACTCCAATGGATCAGGAATACCTGTCAGGAAGACAGCAGCGAGTCATGGTACGTGGCGAGGTGTCAGAGTGGGCGCCTGTGACGAGTGGGGTTCCACAGGGGTCAGTCCTAGGACCGGTGCTGTTTCTGGTATTTGTGAACGACATGACGGAAGGAATAGACTCTGAAGTGTCCCTGTTTGCAGATGATGTGAAGTTGATGAGAAGAATTCAATCGGACGAGGACCAGGCAGAACTACAAAGGGATCTGGGCAGGCTGCAAGCCTGGTCCAGCAATTGGCTCCTGGAGTTCAACCCCACCAAGTGCAAAGTCATGAGATTGGGTAAGGGAAAAAAAGACCGCAGACGGAGTACAGTCTAGGGGGTCAGAGACTACAAACCTCACTCAAGGAAAAAGATCTTGGGGTGAATATAACACCAGGCACATCTGAGGCGCACATCACCCAAATAATTGCTGCAGCATACGGGCGCCTAACAAACCTAAGAACAGCATTCCGACATCTTAACAAAGAATCGTTCAGGACCCTGTACACTGTGTACGTTAGGCCCATATTGGAGTATGCAGCACCAGTTTGGAATCCACATCTAGCCAAGCACGTAAAGAAACTAGAGAAAGTGCAAAGGTTTGCAACAAGACTAGTCCCGGAGCTAAGGGGTATGTCCTACGAGGAGAGGTTAAGGAAAATCGACCTGATGACACTGGAGGACAGGAGAGATAGGGGGAACATGATAACGACATATAAAATACTGAGAGGAATTGACAAGGTGGACAGAAACAGAATGTTCCAGAGATGGGACACAGCAACAAGGGGACACAGTTGGAAGTTGAAGACTCAGATGAATCACGGGGATGTTAGGAAGTATTTCTTCAGTCACAGAGTGGTCGGGAAGTGGAATAGCTTGGGAAGCGATGTAGTGGTGGCAGGATCCATTCGTAGCTTTAAGAAGAGGTATGATAAAGTTCCTAGTACAGGGAGAGTGACCCAGTAGTGGCCAGTGAAGAGGCGGGGCCAGGAGCTATGAATCGACCCCTGCAACCACAACTAGGTGAGTACACATACACATACATACTTCTCACCAAGACACTCCCTCATACTTAACTATGACCCTCACATTGCTCTCCCACGCACTCACCATACTTAACTATGACCCTCACATTGCTCTCCCACGCACTCACCATACTTAACTATGACCCTCACATTGCTCTCCCACGCACTCACCATACTTAACTATGACCCCACATTGCTCTCCCACGCACTCACCATACTTAACTATGACCCACACATTGCTCTCCACGCACTCACCATACTTAACTATGACCCACACATTGCTCTCCCACGCACTCACCATACTTAACTATGACCCACACATTGCTCTCCCACGCACTCACCATACTTAACTATGACCCACACATTGCTCTCCCACGCACTCACCATACTTAACTATGACCCACACATTGCTCTCCCACGCACTCACCATACTTAACGATGACCCACACATTGCTCTCCACGCACTCACCATACTTAACCATGACCACACATTGCTCTCCCACGCACTCACCATACTTAACCATGACCCACACATTGCTCTCCCACGCACTCACCATACTTAACTATGACCCACACATTGCTCTCCCACGCACTCACCATACTTAACATGACCCTCACATTGCTCTCCCACGCACTCACCATACTTAACTATGACCCACACATTGCTCTCCACGCACTCACCATACTTACCATACCCTCACATTGCTCTCCCACGCACTCACCATACTTAACCATGACCCACACATTGCTCTCCACGCACTCACCATACTATACCCCACATTGCTCTCCCACGCACTCACCATACTACTATGACCCACACATTGCTCTCCCACGCACTCACCATACTTACTATGACCCCACATTGCTCTCCCACGCACTCACCATACTTAACTATGACCCCACATTGCTCTCCCACGCACTCACCATACTTAACTATGACCCCACATTGCTCTCCCACGCACTCACCATACTTACTATCCCACACATTGCTCTCCACGCACTCACCATACTATCATCCCACATTGCTCTCCCACGCACTCACCATACTTACTATGACCCCACATTGCTCTCCCACGCACTCACCATACACTATACCCCACATTGCTCTCCACGCACTCACCATACTTACTATGACCCTCACATTGCTCTCCCACGCACTCACCATACTTAACTATGACCCCACATTGCTCTCCCACGCACTCACCATACTTACCCTCACATTGCTCTCCCACCACTCACCATACTTACTATCACCCACATTGCTCTCCACGCACTCACCATACTTACTATCACCCTCACATTGCTCTCCCACGCACTCACCATACTTACTATCACCCACACATTGCTCTCCCACGCACTCACCATACTATCACCTCACATTGCTCTCCCACGCACTCACCTACTATCACCCTCACATTGCTCTCCCACGCACTCACCATACTTATACCTTCTCCGCACTCCATCCATCACTCATTGCTCTCCCACGCACTCACCATACTATCACCTCCATTGCTCTCCCACGCACTCACCATACTATCACCCTCACATTGCTCTCCCACGCACTCACCATACTATCACCCTCACATTGCTCTCCCACGCACTCACCATACTTACTATCACCCTCACATTGCTCTCCCACGCACTCACCATACTATCACCCTCACATTGCTCTCCCACGCACTCACCATACTTACTATCACCCACACATTGCTCTCCCACGCACTCACCATACTTACTATCACCCTCACATTGCTCTCCCACGCACTCACCATACTTACTATCACCCTCACATTGCTCTCCCACGCACTCACCATACTATCACCCTCACATTGCTCTCCCACGCACTCACCATACTTACTATCACCCTCACATTGCTCTCCCACTGCACTCACCATGACTTCACTATCACCCTCCATTGCTCTCCCACGCACTCACCACTACTATCACCCTCACATTGCTCTCCCACGCACTCACCATACCATATCACCCTCACATTGCTCTCCCACGCACTCACCATAGCTTACTACACCCTCACTTCTCTCCATGCACTCACCCATACTGCCTACACTCACCTCTTATCTTAGTGTCATCACGCCACATACCTCACCCTCACTCCGTACTGCTTATGTCACTACCACAGTCACCCTCACTCTCTACACACTCACTCTGTAGTGTCACTCACGCGAGCAGTGACCTGCACTCCTACACTCGTTATGCTGTAGTGGTCACTCACGCGAGCAGTGACCTGCATCTCCTACACTCGTTACTAGCTGAGTGGTCACTCACGCGAGCAGTGACCTGCACTCCTACACTCGTTACTGCTGTAGTGGTCACTCACGCGAGCAGTGACCTGCACTCCTACACTCGTTACTGCTGTAGTGGTCACTCACGCGAGCAGTGACCTGCACTCCTACACTCGTTACTGCTGTAGTGGTCACTCACGCGAGCAGTGACCTGCACTCCTACACTCGTTACTGCTGTAGTGGTCACTCACGCGAGCAGTGACCTGCACTCCTACACTCGTTACTGCTGTAGTGGTCACTCATACGAGCAGTGACCTGCACTCCTACACTCGCTACTGCTGTAGTGGTCACTCATACGAGCAGTGACCTGCACTCCTACACTCGCTACTACTCACTCAGGCAATCACTTCTAGTACACTTTCTTCATTAATTTCCCAGGAATCTAATAACTCAGGTCTTAACACTACCTTGTGTTCAATAATAACTCAGGTCTTAACACTACCTTGTGTTCAATAATAACTCAGGTCTTAACACTACCTTGTGTTCAATAATAACTCAGGTCTTAACACTACCTTGTGTTCAATAATAACTCAGGTCTTAACACTACCTTGTGTTCAATAATAACTCAGGTCTTAACACTACCTTGTGTTCAATAATAACTCAGGTCTTAACACTACCTTGTGTTCAATAATAACTCAGGTCTTAACACTACCTTGTGTTCAATAATAAGCTCAGCTCCACACAATGTATCTGCTGTCTGGTACCTAATATTTTTTGACAGATTGAAAAGACATTTTTTTTGTCAATGACAAAGTTGTAAAATGTTTGATTTTTTTTGACGAAACCAAGTTTAGAAACCTCACCTAACCAAACATAGCTTAGAAACCTCACCTAACCTAACCTAGCTTAGAAACCTCACCTAACCTAACCTGGCTTAGAAACCTCACCTAACCTAACCTAGCTTAGAAACCTCACCTAACCTAACCTAACTTAGAAACCTCACCTAACCTAAAGTAACCTAACCTAGCTTAAAAACCTTACCTAACCTAAAGTAACCTAACCTAGCTTAGAAACCTCACCTAACCTAACCTAGCTTAGAAACCTTACCTAACCTAAAGTAACCTAACCTAGCTTAGAAACCTCGCCTAACCTAACCTAGCTTAGAAACCTCACCTAACCTAACCTAGTTTAGAAACCTCACTTAACCTAGCTTAGAAACCTCACCTAACCTAACCTAGCTTAGAAACCTCACCTAACCTAAAGTAACCTAACCTAGCTTAGAAACCTCACCTAGCTTAGAAACCTTACCTAACCTAAAGTAACCTAACCTAGCTTAGAAACCTTACCTAACCTAAAGTAACCTAACCTAGCTTAGAAACCTCACCTAACCTAACCTAGCTTAGAAACCTTACCTAAACTAAAGTAACCTAACCTAGCTTAGAAACCTCACCTAACCTAACCTAGCTTAGAAACCTCACCTAACCTAACCTAGCTTAGAAACCTCACCTAACCTTACCTAACTTAGAAACCTCACCTAACCTAAAGTAACCTAACCTAGTTTAGAAACCTCACCTAACCTAAAGTAACCTAACCTAGTTTAGAAACCTCACTTAACCTAAAGTAACCTAACCTAGCTTAGAAACCTCACTTAACCTAAAATAACCTAGCTTAGAAGCCTGATCTAACCTAACTTAGAAACTTCGCTTAACCTAAACTAACCTAGCCTAACCTAGAAACCTTACATAACAAACTATCCTAACCTAGTTTAGAAGCCTCACTTAACATAAACTAACCTAACCTAGTTTAGAAGCCTCACTTAACATAAACTAACCTAACCTAGTTTAGAAGCCTCACTTAACATAAACTAACCTAACCTAGTTTAGAAGCCTCACTTAACATAAACTAACCTAACCTAGTTTAGAAGCCTCACTTAACATAAACTAACCTAACCTAGTTTAGAAGCCTCACTTAACATAAACTAACCTAACCTAGTTTAGAAGCCTCACTTAACATAAACTAACCTAACCTAGTTTAGAAGCCTAACTTAACATAAACTAACGTAACATATTTTTTTTTAGACACATTATACTAAATATATCATAAATCGGTTTAAATTTGTTTGATATTACGTAAACTCAATGAGATGTGAGGACAGAGAAGCTTTGATTCCTTGGATCAAGAGCCCTTCACCAGAATAAAGGTATCCCACCCATCAAGAACTTGAATACGTGGATAAAGTTGGCATCTACGCGTAAATAATAATAATAATAATATTAGTGAAAACAATAATAATAATGAATTACTTTATATTAAAGTGAATAAAAAATAACCCATGAATTCTCGGGAAAAAGTTTGACTCTCCTGGCCTCTCTGTTTGACACTCCTGGCCTCTCTGACTCTCCTGATCTCTCTGTTTGACTCTCCTGACCTCTCTGTTTGACTCACCTGGCCTCTCTGTTTGACACTCCTGGCTCTCTGACTTTCCTGGCTCTCTGACTCTCCTGACCTCTCTGTTTGACTCCTGGTCTCTCTGTTTGACTCTCCTGGCCTCTCTGACTCTCCTGAGCTCTCTGTTTGACTCTCCTGGGCTCTCTGTTTGACTCTCCTGGCCTCTATGTTTGACTCCTGGCTGTCTGTTTGACTCTCCTGGGCTCTCTGTTTGACTCTCCTGGCCTCTCTGTTTGACTCTCCTGGCCTCGCTGACTCTCCTGGGCTCTGTTTGATTCTCCTGGCCTCTCTGTTTGACTCTCCTGCCTCTCTGTTTGACTCTCCTGGGCTCTCTGTTTGACTCTCCTGGCCTCTCTCTTTGACTCTCCTGGCTCTCTGACTCTCCTGGATCTCTGTTTGACTCTCCTGGCCTCTCTGTTTGACTCTCCTGGCTCTCTGTTTGACTCTCCTTGGCTCTCTGTTTGACTCTCCTGGCCTCTCTGTTTGACTCTCCTGCTTCTCTGTTTGACTCTCCTGGGCTCTCTGTTTCACTCTCCTGGCCTCTGTTTGACTCTCCTGGCCTCTCTGTTTGACTCTCCTGGCTCTCTGTTTGACTCTCCTGGCTCTCTGTTTGACTCTCCTGGGCTCTCTGACTCTCCTGGCCTCTCTGTTTGACTCTCCTGGCTCTCTGTTTGACTCTCCTGGCTCTCTGTTTGACTCTCCTGGCTCTCTGTTTGACTCTCCTGGCCTCTCTGTTTGACTCTCCTGGCTCTCTGTTTGACTCTCCTGGCTCTGTTTGACTCTCCTGGCTCTCTGTTTGACTCTTCTGGCTCTCTGTTTGACTCTCCTGGCTCTGTGTTTGACTCTCCTGGCTCTCTGTTTGACTCTCCTGGCCTCCCTGTTTGACTCTCTTGGCTCTCTAGTTCCCCCTAGAATTACTCTCTCTGGCTGGAGTTGTAAGTATAAAAACTTGTGCCATAAAGACCATCATCAAGCGACAGGAAGTGCGATTTTATAACTTAGTGCAGCTATCACGAAAAAAATTCCACCAAAGTACCAATGATTTCCATTGCTTTTACTCACACACACATTATATATACATTATATATATATATATATATATATATATATATATATATATATATATATATATATATATATATATATATACATACCTGAGTATACCTGGAGAGGGTTTCGGGGGTCAACGACCCCACGGCTCGGTCTGAGACCAGACCTCGTGGTGGATAAGGGTCTGATCAACCAGGCTGTTACTGCTGGCGCCCCTGCTTTTCATTGGCGGGATGTTGCATCTCCTGCCAAGTCTTTTGCTTTCATAGGGAGTGATTTTCGTGTGCAAGTTTGGTACTAATCCCTCTCGGATTTTTCAAGTGTATACTATCATGTATCTCTCTCGCCTGCGGTTCAGGGAATTCAAATCAAGGAACTTCAACCGTTCAAAGTAATATATATGTATATAAATATGTCATGCCGAATAGGTAAAACTGGTCAATTAGCAAGGAACTAATTTAAAATTAAGTCCTTTATAAAATTTTCTCTTATACGTTTAAAGATATATTTTTTTCACTTATGTTAATGTAAAAATAATAATTTTGTACCAAAAGAACCTTAGAAAACTTACCTAACCTTATTATAACAAGCACAATTTAATTTAGCCTAATCCAACTAAATATATTTTATATAAGTTTACAATAATTTAATAATAAACAAACACAATGAAATATATTTTTCTCGTCAGATTCAGAATGATTTTTGTGAAATTATTTCATACACAATTTTTCGCTTGCCTTATTCGGCAAGAAGAGCATTGCTATTTAAGCCAAAATAGCAAGTTTTACCTATTCGGCACGACATATATATAATGATACATACATACATTTATGGACCGCGGTTGGAACCCCTCGACCACCCTCCTGTTCATACATATATATAATCATGTATCTGGAATGGACTGAGAAAATCCTGTGTGTAAGTAAATACTGAGTTACATTAAGAGTATTCTCGCATTTCAGACTTCTTCTGAGATGATCACCTGTAGTGTTGTCTGCTGTTGTCTGCTTATATACACTGATTAAATCTTCGGATCATATGTGTGTTGAGGGGGGAAGAGGCACGTGTGTTGAGGGAGGAAGAGGCACGTGTGTTGAGGGGGAAGAGGCACGTGTGTTGAGGGGAAGAGGCACGTGTGTTGAGGGGAAGAAGCACGTGTGTTAAGGGGAAGAGGCACGTGTGTTGAGGGGGAAGAGGCACGTGTGTTGAGGGGAAGAGGCACGTGTGTTGGGGGAAGTGACATGTGTGCTGGGGAAGTGACATGTGTGCTGTGGGAAGTGACATGTGTGCTGGGGGAAGTGACATGTGTGCTGGGGGAAGTGACATGTGTGCTGTGGGAAGTGACATGTGTGCTGGGGGAAGTGACATGTGTGCTGGGGGAAGTGACATGTGTGCTGGGGGAAGTGACATGTGTGCTGGGGGAAGTGACATGTGTGCTGGGGGAAGTGACATGTGTGCTGGGTAAGTGACAGTGTGCTGGGGGAAGTGACATGTGTGCTGGGGTATGACATGTGTGTCTGGGGAAGTGACATGTGTGCTGGGGAAGTGACATGTGTGCTGGGAATGACATGTGTGCTGGGGGAAGTGGACATGTGTTGGGGAAGTGACATTTTGCTGGGGAAGTGACATGTGTGCTGGGGGAAGTGACATGTGTGCTGGGGAAGTGACACGTGTGTTGGGGGAGAAGGGTCACTAAACTTAGTGAAACAGTGAATAGAGAAGTTGGAATCAGAGTGAAGCAGCTCACATGTTCTTCCCAGGATGTTGATGCCTTGATGATGTGAGCCATTATTATTATTATTATTATTATTATTATTATTATTATTATTATTATTATCAGGGAAGTGCTAAACCCGTAGGATTATACAGCGCCTGTGGGGATGTGGAAGGTATTCAGGCTTAATTCAGGGATCTGGAGCAGAGATTCAATTCCCTAGATCAAGAGCCCCTCTGGTCTAGCGTCAGGCCTTGACGATGTGAAGCATGACGCAAGAATGTTGGTCTAACATCAGGCCTTGATGATGTGAAGCATGACGCAAGAATGTTGGTCTAGCATCAGGCCTTGATGATGTGAAGCATGACGCAAGAATGTTGGTCTAGCATCATGCCTTGATGATGTGAAGCATGACGCAAGAATGTTGGTCTAGCATCATGCCTTGATGATGTGAAGCATGACGCAAGAATGTTGGTCTAGCATCAGGTCTTGATGATGTGAAGCATGACGCAAGAATGTTGGTCTAGCGTCAGGCCTTGATGATGTGAAGCATGACGCAAGAATGTTGGTCTAGCATCAGGCCTTGATGATGTGAAGCATGACGCAAGAATGTTGGTCTAGCATCAGGCCTTGATGATGTGAAGCATGACGCAAGAATGTTGGTCTAGCATCAGGCCTTGATGATGTGAAGCATGACGCAAGAATGTTGGTCTAGCGTCAGGCCTTGATGATGTGAAGCATGACGCAAGAATGTTGGTCTAGCGTCAGGCCTTGATGATGTGAAGCATGACGCAAGAATGTTGGTCTAGCATCAGGTCTTGATGATGTGAAGCATGACGCAAGAATGTTAGTCTAGCATCAGGCCTTGATGATGTGAAGCATGACGCAAGAATGTTGGTCAAGCATCAGGTCTTGATGATGTGAAGCATGACGCAAGAATGTTGGTCTAGCATCAGGCCTTGATGATGTGAAGCATGACGCAAGAATGTTGGTCTAGCGTCAGGTCTTGATGATGTGAAGCATGACGCAAGAATGTTGGTCTAGCATCAGGTCTTGATGATGTGAAGCATGACGCAAGAATGTTGGTCTAGCATCAGGTCTTGATGATGTGAAGCATGACGCAAGAATGAATTACTTCACGTCAATAATCCGTCTCGCCTTAGATGCGCTGAGGTCAACTGGTCAACTTTGACTGTTTCTGTATAATATTTCGGCTCTGTCTCAGTTGATTCTGTTTTGATGATTTGGAATATGTCGGGACTGACATTGTTACCACACTCCCGGTCTGAGGGTAACACTGTGTTACCACACTCCCGGTCTGAGGGTAACACTGTGTTACCACACTCCCGGTCTGAGGGTAACACTGTGTTACCACACTCCCAGTCTGAGGGTAACACTGTGTTACCACACTCCCAGTCTGAGGGTAACACTGTGTTACCACACTCCTCAGGTCTGAGGGTAACCGTGTTACCACACTCCCGGTCTGGAGGTAACACTGTGTTACACCTCCGGTCTGAGAGGTAACACTGTGTTACCACACTCCGGTGGCCTGAGGGTAACACTGTGTTCACACATCCCGAGTCTGAGAGTAACACTGTGTTACCACACTCCCGGTCTGAGGGTCAACACTGTGTTACCACACTCCCGTCTGATGGTAACACTGTGTTACACACTCCCGAGTCTGAGGGTAACACTGTGTTACCACACTCCCGAGTCTGAGGGTAACACTGTGTTACCACACTCCCGAGTCTGAGGGTAACCTTGTGTTACCACACTCCTCGGTCTGGAGGGATACACTGTGTTACCACACTCCCGGTCTGAGGGTAACACTGTGTTACCACACTCCCGGTCTGAGGTAACACTGTGTTACCACTCCCGGTCTGATGGTAACACTGTGTTACCACACTCCTGGTCTGAGGGTAACACTGTGTTACCACACTCCCGGTCTGAGGTAACACTGTGTTACCACACTCCCGGTCTGATGGTAACACTGTTACCACACTCCCGGTCTGAGGGTAACACTGTGTTACCACACTCCCGGTCTGAGGTAACACTGTGTTACCACACTCCCGGTCTGAGGGTAACACTGTGTTACCACACTCCCGGTCTGAGGGTAACACTGTGTTACCACACTCCCGGTCTGAGGGTAACACTGTGTTACCACACTCCCGGTCTGAGGGTAACACTGTGTTACCACACTCCCGGTCTGATGGTAACACTGTGTTACCACACTCCCGGTCTGAGGGTAACACTGTGTTACCACACTCCCGGTCTGAGGGTAACACTGTGTTACCACACTCCCGGTCTGAGGGTAACACTGTGTTACCACACTCCCGGTCTGAGGGTAACACTGTGTTACCACACTCCCGGTCTGATGGTAACACTGTTACCACACTCCCGGTCTGAGGGTAACACTGAGGGACGCGGTTCTACCCTCGGTACGGATAGAAACATTAGGACGTGTTTCCTTAAGACACCTACTGTCCATGTTCACCCATCAGTAAAATAGGTACCTGGGTGTTAGTCGACTGGTGTGGGTCGCATCCTGGGAACAAAAACTGACCTAATTTACCCGAAATGCTCTAAATCACAAGGGGCTTTCTATATAGTATTATGCCATTGATGTCAGCTAGGTCCGTGTACATTGCACATGTACTTGTAGAAATAAATAATATTATTATTATTATTATTATTATTATTATTATTATTTAGACAGGGTCACGCTCTTCTCAAAGTATTTGATAGATATTTCTCAGGTTTTTATCACTTAAGTTCCTTATCAATTATTGTTCATGTTTCTATGAGTAACGTGTATTTTTGAGGTATAAGAAAATTAAGCCATTAGAAGTTTAGTTTTATCTTGTGAATTATTGTGGAAGGGGATGGTTAATAAATTCTTGGAGGCTGGTGCAGTGACTTTATAATAGTTTTCTCTAGCTTTGTGAAAGGCGTCGTCGGGGGACGGTGTAAACCAGCGACGTCGGGGACGTCAACGTCGGGGATGTCAGGATAGAAAGTAGTCCAAGCCGTAACCATCAAGTCAGAGGTAATAAACACACTGATGAGAGACAAACTCCCCGCTATTTAAGGCTGAAAAGTGAGTTATTGACTCAGAGTGAAACATTAACTAATTAAGACACTCAGAGCCTTCCACAACAGTAAGGTGACCTAGTGTGAGAAGAGAGGGATGAGTGGTGTGGTAATGGGGTGGTTATGTGTTGTAGTGATTAGTAGGAGGAGTGGAGGTGGTACTGGAGTGGTGGTAGTGATAGTGGTAGCGATGTGGTGGCAGTGGATTGGTGCTAGTATTTTCTTTATTTATTTCTCTCTCAATACCCCCACCCATCATTTCATTATGAAACAAAAGCTTAATTAAATGGTACGAACACCGTGATGTGGTAATGTCATCATAGACTGTTGAAATAGGAATTGCATGTGTCCTGTCTAGTACCTAAATGACTGCAAACACCCCATTACAAGTCGATCAGTCACTCCAACTGACTGGTGGCCACGTTGCTGATAAGGTCTGTGTATTATTGCAAAAGTGTCTAAAAAAATTCTATGTATGATCAGGAAGTGAACATAAATTAAGTGTGGCAGGTTGTAAGGGAAGTCTTGTTACCAGAGCAACTAGATATGTGATTAAAGCATTCCAGAAACTGAATAATCTTATGCTGAATATGTACACGATTAATGTTGCTACGTAAATGGACAGAGATGCAACTAATGTGACATTTTATTGTGGCAACGTTTCGCCCTCCAGGAGCTATCAAGAATGTGTCCATTTACCTAACATTCTCTCGGTAATTCTACCATTAATACGATTAATGTTTGTTTGTTTTTGTGGGAGAGAGGATATTCCTGCATGGCACTGTGTATATAGTGTACACTGCATATAATATATTATTGAATTGTGAGCATAACCAACATGGTGCCACACATTTTGAACATGCCTTAATATTAAGAGTGAACAACGGCCGACTTTGTTATAGACAACAGCAATTCAAGAGGAAGAAGAATCCTATAAACAGCACATGACATCTCACAGCTCATGTTGTCCATACCAGGTAAGGATGACTGCACAACTAGCTCGCTTGTACTCAGTACTTGCTTTCAAGCACTCCAGAACTTGCTTTGTTTTTACAGGACCAGCGCTTCGTATCACAGGTCGTCTGGCGACTGTATCACCTAGAAGCTGGTGGTAAATCTTGTTGTTGGTTGTTCAAGTTAACCACTGATCGTTTATAATCTTTTGGAGTCAAAAGCATGCTAGTCCACTTCTGAACTCTGAAATAAACACGAAGGCTGTGACATGGTGTTGCTGTAGCTGCTGGCGGCACAGTGTGAACCCGCTGAAGAAAAGTGATTCCAGAAGCTTTCTCACGACATTTGTGGTAACGCAGCGTGAGTTGACATGTCACTTCCTCCAGCAGAGGTGACCTCATCTGTGTCATGCAGATACTCACTTTTTTCACTCCAGCAGAGGTGACCTCATCTGTGGTGCTTCACTTCTCCAGCAGAGGTGACCTCATCTGTGGTTGCTTCACTTCTCCAGCAGAGGTGACCTCATCTGTGGTTGCTTCACTTCTCCAGCAGAGGTGACCTCATCTGTGGTTGCTTCACTTCTCCAGCAGAGGTGACCTCATCTGTGGTTGCTTCACTTCTCCAGCAGAGGTGACCTCATCTGTGGTGTTCACTCTCCAGCAGAGTGACCTCATCTGTGGTTGCTTCACTTCTCCAGCAGAGGTGACCTCATCTGTGTTGCTTCATTTCTCAGCAGAGGTGACCTCATCTGTGCTGCTTCACTTCTCCAGCAGAGGTGACCTCATCTGTGGCTGCTTCACTTCTCCAGCAGAGGTGACCTCATCTGTGGTTGCTTCACTTCTCCAGCAGAGGTGACCTCATCTGTGGCTGCTTCACTTCTCCAGCAGAGGTGACCTCATCTGTGGCTGCTTCACTTCTCCAGCAGAGGTGACCTCATCTGTGGCTGCTTCACTTCTCCAGCAGAGGTGACCTCATCTGTGGCTGCTTCACTTCTCCAGCAGAGGTGACCTCATCTGTGGCTGCTTCACTTCTCCAGCAGAGGTGACCTCATCTGTGGCTGCTACTCGACACGTTGCTTCTGCCAACTTGTTCAAATAAGTATTACTTTTCAGCTTCATCAAAACAAACCCTTTCCCAGTGGCAAACAGACATGCTGTTGTCTCACAGACACAGACTGCATGCATAGAATCAAGTTGCACACCTCAGCACAGAGCAACCTGCAGCTAATGAATATTTCAATGCCTGACAATGTTCCTCTCTATTTTTTATATGTCGTTCGGTATGACTTTTAAAGAATAAGTTACCACAGAATTTTTTTAATTTTTTTCATAGCAACCCACACACTGACTGGACCAAAATACTAAACCAGCTTTTGAGTCGGTCAGAAATTAAATTCTCAATCCCCAAAGACGGTGGACATTTCAAAATGACTATAAATCTGTCCATCCAAGACTTGAAGACCTGTCCATCAGTGTAGCAGACTGAGGCAGTATATCTGAGCCAACACAACACACAGGTATGCTGAAAATGGTATAAAATACCATCAAGTTGATGATTAAGACACATGTGCAACAGTCCATCAAGCAAAATTGATGGACTGATTACATCATCATTTCACTACTACACCTGTTGCCTCTGTATTTGACTGAAGAAGCCTACTGTGTAGACGAAACGTTTCAACAATAAAGTTACCCAACTGTTGCACACGTGTCTTAATCATTAACAGTACACAGGTATTTCAAAGTGCATTTCATCTGACTCGTTGCTCTTCCCGAGTGAATTCTGGCTCATTTCAGTCATTTCTTTACATCTAAATCTTTAAAGCAACCCGGTAAACATATTCCAAGACACAAAGTCACAACTACAATTCTCATCTTCAGCTCTACAAAAGAACAAAAACATTTAGAAATACAAAGAGATTTTCAAGAAAAAATAAAAATGTTACAAGTCTAAAGTTAAAAGTAAATAAAAATAAAATACCAAATAATTAGAAACATAAAAGGAAGTATAAGGTGTCAACAATGCCTCAGTTTGGTTGAAGATGTTAAGGGCGGAGAGCTGCGAGCTGCACCTCCATGTCTGAAAATCAACTGAGTACCACTTTAGAAGACACCTCGCTCATTGGTTGGTCTTGCGCATGCGCATGTGCCCTAATTGCTGACCAACCAATGAGCGAGGCGCCTTTTAGAGTGTTACTCAGTTGACCTTCAGACATGAAGATGAAGTATTAGACACACGTGAAACATCTGGGTATCTTTACTATAGACGTTTCGCCATCCAGTGGCTTTATCAATACAAATTCAAGGACAATTGGAAGACAGTAGCTCGATCGCCAGCGCATTCAGCTCACACACTAAGGTCCGGGGATCGATCCCCGGGTACGGATGGAAACATCAGGACGTGTTTTCGTAAGACACCTGCTGTTACTGTTCACTAATCAGTAAAATACGTACCTGGATGTAAATCAACTGGTGTGGGTTGCATCCTCGAACAAAACTGACCTAATTTTCCCGAAATGCTCAGCATAACAAGGGGCTTTCTATATAGTAGTATGTCACTGATATCAGCTATGGTCTGTATACCTTGTACATGTACTTGTAGTAATTAAGATATTATTATTATTATTATTATTATTATTATTATTATTATTATTATATACAAAAGATGAGTTAATCAGTCCCTCAGCCTTGCCGAGAGACTGATTACGTCATCTTTTGTAAATAGTAGTCTTCCAATTATGTCCTTGAATTATTAATGATAAAGCCACTGGATGGCGAAACGTCTCAAGATATCCAGATGTTGACATGTCTAATTCTTCATCTTGTTGGTAATGTATAATGTACAGCCTTTCAGAAATGGAGATAAAACCGCAGCTCTCTGCTCCTAACATCATAAACCCAACTGAGGCATTAATGACACCTGCCATTTTTTGTTTTAAATTATTTGGTAATTTTATTTTTTTACTTTTAACTTTAGATTTATAACATTTTACTTTTTCTTCAAAAGCTCTGTAATTTTTTTGTAATTCTAAATGTTTTCTCTTTTGTAGACGTGAAGATGAGAATAGAAAGTCTCGAAACGTCAAAGAAATGGTTTTATTTGCTCTATCGTTGATTGTTTTTTCTGTCTCCTCTCTCCCTCTCTCTCTCTCCTTCCCTCCCTCTCTCTCTCTCTCCTTCCCTCCCTCTCTCTCTCTCCTTCCCTCCCTCTCTCTCTCTCGGGAATGTGTCTCATCACTCTCCAATTTCCATTTGTTTGTTTACACATTGAAAGAATAAACATACTGCATTTTTTCTTGTTTTACAAAACTATGAACATAAGTTATTTAAATGATAAAATTACACATGTAAACTGAAGTAGAGATTATATTTGTAATGCCAGAGTCAATCACTTAAGTTGAAAATAGAAAAAGGATTCTGGAGGATTTGCCAGGATTAGCTAATCAGAGATGAGCTTATATATTTATCTTTACGATGAGACGTCAGTCCGTCAGACGCTGATGCGAAACAGTGATAAGTTCGTGATTCCTTAAGAAGATTCTTGAAATATATTCCGTAATGCAGAGGTTCGTGGCTCAGGGAAGCAGGGGAGCTAAGATGGAGTTTAGGAAATATATCTCCTCTTGCTAAGAAGATTGACAGACTTTCTGTAGCCTCTTGCGGCCAGGTCTCACGAAATATAGAGGCTCTAATTGTAAGTGAATTCTTTGGAAAGTAGACATTGCGTCTTAGTGGGTGTGGCATCACACTGGTAGCAGTAGAAGTATTCGTCGTTGAGGAATCAACGTACTGACTTAAGCAAACGTCTGTATACTTGCAGATAAATGGTATAAAATGCCGACACAATGGAAAAATAAACACAGATGAAGTATAATGCGCTCCTTTATCGACTACGTTTCGCCCGCATAGTGAGCTTTATCAAGTCACAAACAGATTTATCTGGGTAAAGAGTACATGAGTATATATAGAGTGGAGAGTCAGGTGGAGAATGTTGAGTAGGTTGTATTTGAGAGGATCCTGCAGGTGCAGGGTCCTCTCAAGTGATTCTTATATCGCTGTCAACAAGAGAAGAATATCGTGCTACACGTTCTTACTTTTTTAATTAGGAAAAAATCACCTGACACAGGTCTTTGTCACAAGACGACAACAACTTCACTGGTGTGGACACCATGGAGGGCAAGGAGGAGTGGGGAGGGGGGGGGGTAGCGACAAGACGATGTGTTTAAGGGTAAGTGAAGGTGGGGTAGTTGATGACACTGGGGTGGACAAAGGCAACATAGACCGCTGACTTACCTGTCTTCTACGACGCAATGATTTAAGAGGAACATAAGTTCCCCCGTTTTCTAATGTTTATTTTTCCACTATAATCCACCTTGTCCATAATTACTATCGCATTTGTTGTCGTTGTAGGTGAAGTCCAGGATCTTTCCTTAATTCATGGTATAACTTAACAAATCATTGATGACAATTGTGTAGTAGAGTTGTGAGACAACTCTACAACACAATTGTCATCAAAGATTGTTAAGTTATACCATGAATTAAGGAAAGATCCTGAACTTCACCTTACGAAACTGACAAAGCAAATGCGATAGTAATTATGGACTAGGTAGAATATAGTGGAAAAATGAGCATGTTATTAGAAGGCGGGGGAACTTACGTGCCTCTTAAATAATCGTTGACAACTAACAAACAGAGTTAGTATCTTGTTTACTGATCCCAAAAGAGGGCCAGCACCACTGAAGAGGTCATCTTTTGCCAGGCACTTATCAGGTGATGCACACTGACAGCCTAACAGAGACTCCAACCAGAACACTCAGTCAGGACCACGGATATACTATACATTAATTCTGTATCCATTGTTTTCCTGTCTATAATAGATATCTGTATATTTTCATTTCGTTTCAGCGAGATTTAATATTTATTATTCTGTGCCAAGTTGCTAAATATTATATGACATTACAAAATCAACTTTGCAAACTAATTTTTCATTTTGTAGTGTGTATTTATTCACTAAACGCAACTACATGCTCTTATATATATACATATATATATATATATATATATATATATATATATATATATATATATATATATATATATATATGTGTGTGTGTGTATGTGTGTGTGTGTCGTGCCGAATAGGTAAAACTTGCAATTTTTGCCTTAAATAGCTCTTCTTGCAGAATAAGGAAAGCGAAAATTTGTGTATGCAATAATTTGGCAAACATCATTATGAACCTAACGAAAAGAAATATATATTTCATTGAGTTTGTTTATTATTAAATTATTGTAAACTTATCTAAAATATATTTAGTTGGATTAGGCTAAATTAAATTGCGCTTATTATAATAGAGTTAATAATAATAATAATAATATATTTATTTACATGTACAAGGTATACAGGCCTAGCAGACATCAGTGACATACTACTAAAAGCCTCTTGTTATGCTGAGCATTTCGGGCAAATTAGGTCGTTGTCCCAGGATGCGACCCACACCAGTCGACTAACTCCCAGGTACCCATTTTACTGATGGGTGAACATAGACAACCGGTGTAAAGAAACACGCCCAGCTGGGAATCGAACGCAGACCCTCGCCGTGTGAAGCGAGAGCTTTAGCGATCAGGCCACGGGGCACCGTGGGTTAGGTGAGTTTTCTAAGATTCTTTTGGTACAAAAAATTTTAATTTTTACATTAACATAAATTAAAAAATATATCTTCAAATGTATAAAAATTTTTTAGAAAGGATTTAATTTTAAATGAGTTCTTGCTAACTAACCAATTTTAACAATTCTGAACTCCATATATATATATATATATATATATATATATATATATATATATATTTTTTGCTACAGACACAATGGGAATAAATATGTATGTAATTAAGATACAGGGAGAGAGATTTGTAATCAGCTGCCGCACTGCTGGTGAGATGCCTTCATCAGGAGCTGATCCTTAAATGATTCAAACAAGGTTAGCCAGGATATTCAGGAAATGAGAGAGAATTTAACCGGTATAGTATAATGTTTCAATGACGGGCGACATCAAGTGAAGGAGACTATGGGACAGCCAGTGCCAAGGAAGTTACTAGGTGGTTCACTGAGAGTACTTGAGGAAACTCAATCTCGGAACTATTCATGTTATCAAACTGTTTATAATTGTTTCCTATAATATAACATTAGTCTGACATAAATAATATTCAATGAATAAACTGACAATTGGCGAGATTAACTAACCTCGCATATGCTGCAGATGTTATGCGATTTATGTGCACCTCTAATGATATGTTGGGTGTGATGTTCTCTTCAAGACCTTCCTTCTTGAACAGTACTTGTGCCTCACCTCTCAGGCTGTATTCCGTGTCTACCAATTTCTATGACCTTACACTTACTTGGTCTGAACTCCAGTAACCAATTAGTTGACCATCTTAGCACCTTGTCCAAGTCTTCCATTTCTGGTTTTATTTTTCTCATTAGTTTTATGTCAATGGCAAAGAATGATACATAGGATTAAAATCCCTTTGACAAGTTATTTACACATACTGAAAATAGTAATGGTCCTAGTACTGATCCTTGGGGAACCTCATTCCTTACACTCTCCCATCTTGAAATGTCTGCCCCTACTGTCACCCACTGATTTCTGTTCTTTAGTTATTCCTCGATCCATTGTAACAATTTACCTTATAACATTACCTGCTCCTAGAATATGGAAATTTATCTCTGGTGGGTTACAGTGTCAAATGTTTTCCTGCAGTCCAAGAATATGAAGTCGACCCATCACAGCACTTCTCGCTTGATTTCGTTGCTTTGTTATAACTCCAGTGGGACCTACATCCCAAAATTCATGATCATTCTCTGTAAAGTCCCTCCACTCTAGATGCTCAACCAATCTTTTCCTAGTAACTTTTCCAATACCTTGGACAGTATACATGTCAGTGATAATAGTATAAAAAATCAGTGCCGGTCATGTGTCTCCTCTGCTGTTATACTGGTACCAGATTTGCAGTTACCCAGAGGTAGTCTTCCCGTCTCCAGTGATTTTTAGATTTTTCACGAAGTGACTAGTTTATTGTGCACCCCATATCCATCCTATAGAGGGTAGCACAAGAGCATATGGATACACAAAAGGCCTAAGAACTAGGCCCCAAAAGCGCTTACTGGAGAACATCTGGATTTATATCTACAGTTCACTTATTGTTACAAGCAAATTTGAGAAATTTGCTTAATATATCTGGTATCTTATTTTCATTAACAAGATATCTATCTCTATTGACATGTAGCAAATGTTCACTATATTTTCACTTAATTCTTTATCTCCTCCTTTCAGTAAAGGAGATAGGAAAACAATGGATATATGTGCATTGACTATCAGGATTCATGGCTTCTGATATATCCTACTCCTTTACTAGTTTTATTACCGCTTCCTTTGAAGTTTTTCTTTATGTCAATTTTTAAAAGTTTCCTCTGAGTCTCTCCTCCAGTAATACGATATTCAATTCTCCTAGTCTTCTGTCTTTGATTATGTCTTTCAGTTCCACGACCAATTTAACAGCAAACCTCAGTACTTTAGCAAACTTCTTGCCATGTTTAACAAGGTGAGAGCTGTGCGAGGTTGTATGAAAGCTGCCGTCACGTACTCTTAGTATTGATTATACCAATGTATACAGTGCGTGAGTGCGTGTTGTGTATATGCGTGTTTGTGTGGATGGGGGAGAAGGAGAGGGAAGGGGAGAAGGGAGTTCAGAACAGGAGGAAGGAAGAAGAGGGGAAAGGAAAAGGAGGAAGGGAAGAGAAACGAGGGGGTACTTAGTTCATGTAAAGATAAGAGTAGATGGTTGTTAATATTAACAATATCCTTGTTTATTTATAAAAACATTTCATCATTTTGTAAAAACACGAAAACATGTCATTATTATACCTATGAAAACCTGTCATAGATATACACTTAAGAACAAGTCAATACGGACGTGGCTGTTATAGCACACAAGGAGAGGGAGCCATGATTATGATATAGAGAATACTCACTGAACAATACAGAGCGGAGAGAGGCTATTTAAGATGCGAAAAGAGGAAGCCAGACAAAAAAGAGACGGCAACAAAACACAGATGGGTCACTGGAGCGTTAAAAAATACTATTTATGTTTAAGGTGTAACGAACAAGACAAACAGATGGTGGAAACAAAAGTGAGGAGAGCCGGACTATAGTAGTAGTAGTAGCACAGAGGCCAGGTCCAAACCTATGACTATCTCCTCAAACACAACTGTGTATACACATACACATACTTCCAGGAGCTGTGGATCGACCCCTGCAACCACATAGGTGAGTACAAACATACATTTGTAAAAAAAAAAGAGCAGGCGAACCATGGGTTTGAAACCAATGAACGTAGGAGCAGACGGACGCTACCCACTACAAACTGTCTTTTCAACTTCGCTGAAGAACTAATTGGAAGATACATAAAAAAATGTATTACAATGGGAGAAAGAAACTTGCAGACAATGCATACCCAACTCACTAACAAGCGTAGTAAGCGAGACATTGGAAGTTATTAAAAATTGGACTGAGCAAATTGATTGTTACATTCACGTAAGGTATTAAACCTCCATCATCGTTCCCCACTCACTTCTCCCTCATCTCTAGTGGGTTCTTACCTCGCACTCACTTCTCCCTCATCCCTAGTGGGTTCTTACCTGAGTCTTAGTTCATTCCGCACTACTTAAAGAAGTAAATAATATCGGGAGTACCAATGCAGAAGTGGAGTTACAAGGGTGAGCACACAGATCAAATCGAAGTCAATGCAGTAAAACAGCCTAGTACAGTCATGTACAAAATAAAAAAAAATCAAAGTGGGTCTCTCATGGAAAGAGAATGGATATATTAAGGAGTTTTATTGCTTAAAATAAAGTGGGCATAATCTATGACAAGTAAAGGCAATCTATAAAAAGAGAGCTGAAAATTCTTGGCGAGTGGCACTGGAAGGAGTAGGAGGAGGAGGTGCTCAATGATATAACGATGGGAGAGAACAGTGCCACCAGTGTGTCGCTAGTTGAGTACTGTGTAATTATCAGTTATTTACTCTAGAGTGGTTGAGGATAACCTCACTCACAATCCTCAATTTAACAACAATCATTAGCAGCGTAGTGATGCCTCACTTATAGGAAAATACATACCGTATATGTAGATATATGTGTGTATTGTATACATGTATATTATAAAAATATATAAGTGTACGTGTATGTGTAAACATACATAAGTATATAAACGTATATATATATATATATATATATATATATATATATATATATATATATATATATATATATATATATATATATATATACTGGGACCCTCGTCCTCAGAGAAGACAATAAACGTACCTCAGGGAAAACTCGAGGTTCTCCCCGGAGCTGTTTGAATATTTTCTTCTCCTACCACCCCCTATATGTATATATTATATAGTGCTTTATTAATAGACAGAATACATTGACAGAAAACACAAACATGAACATGAATACATTGGTACAATATATCAAAGATTATGAGTCTCCTCCAGCTCCTCCGAAGCCGGACGCGAGCCCAGTATGCAGCATGCATTTCCCCTCTGGATGGCCATGCTGAAGCGCTGGAACATGAAAGTGCCTGCCCTTGGGTCCCTGGTGGTGTCGATGAGTCTGGAACCCAGTTCTTTAAGGAAACGTGTGGCATTTTTTCCCCATGATCCCAAGGTATCTGATCCCACTGGGTCAAATTGATACTGTTATCTTATGTCCCTGTACTTGCCGATCTTGTACTCCTCCCTGTGATCAGCAGCTCCTCCCTGTCGCCCGACACTGTGATGGATGTAGGTGTCAGCCAGTGTCGACACACAGGTATAGTCCCATGCTAAAAGCTTGCCATTCTTCCACGGATATATGGTGATCCCGTCGGGGCGGTTTGCTGGATTATGGGTATTGTTGGCTGCTAGTGATCGGGGCTCTCGGCTGGGCATTAAGCTGTAGCAAGAGTTCTCTTTATGATGTCGTTGACTTCATTGTGTCTTGCATGCATATGTCTTCATGAGTTTGGATAGTGTGTATACATGTTATATAGTGGGAACCAAACCTAAATCTGCTTTAAAGTAAAAAAAATCCACAGATAATTTATAGCAAACAAATACCCCAACTTTGGCAATTATTTTTTTTAATAATTTATTTACTGTTTTCTCACACTCAAGAAGATCACATATGTAACTATTATACAGAGAAGTACCCACTACTAATGTAATTTATCCGTTTTTTACATTATAAAAATATAAAAAATGTCACGAGGCTAGTGCTATTGTATATTCTTAGTCACATAATGACACTATTATTATTATCTACTAATGTATATTTAAAGCTAGATAAGCTGTCGTCCAAACTTCTCTTTTCTCTGTTTTCTTCCCCTCTCCCTCTCTTTCTTCTATATTATGACATCCAAATTTCCTCTTCATCACCTCTCTTTCCAATGATGATAGGGATTTCTTAAAAAAAAAATCCATTTCTGGTGAGCATGTGATAAGCTATCCTGAGAGATGGCAGTTTCCAAGTGATAGTAACTCTTAACTCCAGCTCTGCTGTAACCAAACCTTTGAAGCTCCCGTAGTTGATGAATCTTTAATGGAATACTTGATTGCCTTACTGGAGGCTCCAACTCAGGCAGAGATGTCAACACCTTGCATGTGTGAGTCAGATCCTGTGTAACTTTCATATACAACAGCGTAGTAGCACTCTGCTGGTGTATTAAATATTGTTAAGAAATAAAGTTGAGTATTATTTTTTCAACAACCGACAGTGTTGGGTTGAGGACGGCCATAATTGCTACTGTGATTTGATACAAACTTCTTAGTCACTTCAGAGTCCTTCATAAACAGTCTTGTGGAAAAGTGCGGAGCCACACTCTGAGAAGTGGAGCTTCATGTTCATACTTTATTATTGCCAAATAAACAGTACACCAATAGGAAGTATGGTCTGATTGTATTTATGTACTGGACATGAAGGAACACTTGGAATGAAACCAAGAATACAAATGTTATTGTTGTCTTCAGTTACCAGTGTCATACCACTAGTAATGTTTCTAATATATATATATATATATATATATATATATATATATATATATATATATATATATATATATATATATATATATATTATATATATATATTATATATATATATATATATATATATATACTATCATATATATATATTATATATATATATAATTATACATTATCTATTACTATATATATATATATATATATATACATTATACATACATACATATATATATATATATATATATATATATATATGATACGTAGATGAATACACACACAGCATGCGGCACTAAGGTCACGGGTTGGTGACCTGGTCTTAAGTGATTCATTCTTGTGACCCTCCAAGCTAATTCGGGTCATTACTTGTAGATGATATCTAATTAAAAAAATTAATTATTGCTTAATAGGAGTGATTAGGGAGAAATATAATAATCTGATTAAACTACACAGCCGGAGTATCTCTCAAGAATTACAAGTTCTCATAATTTGCAGTAATTATATTTTTTCCCATGGGTCTTATTAACTATTTTTATTAATTCTTCTTCCTCTCCTTCTCCCTCTTCTTCTTCTTCGTCTTCCTTATTATTATTACACAAATAACCTGCACATAGGCGAGGGGGAAGGGCAGGGAGTAGTGTAACGAGAGGGGGGAATAGTATAAAGTGGTAGTAGTAGCAGTAGTACTGGTAATGGTATAAGTTACGGTAGTGGCAATAATAGTAGAAACAGTGGAGGTAGTTTAAGAAAGAGCAAAGAGGAATACTGCAGGAGAACTAATGACCCACGAGGGTGAGACCAAATACTGCCTTAAGCACAAGAACAACCACAACTACCACCATCACAAGAAAACCACAGCTACCACTATCACAAGCAAAAGAACAAGCACAAGAACCTCAATCACAAGCACAACTACTACCACCATCACAAGCACAAGAACAACCACAACTACCGCCATCACACGCAAAAGAACCACAAGCTACCATCACAAGCAAAATAACAACCACAACTACCACAATTACAAGCACAAGAACAACCACAACTACCACCATCATAAGAGCACAACCACAACTACCACCACCATCATAAGAGCACAACCACAATTACCACCATCACAACCACAACTACCAACATCACACACCCTTGTATTTCTCAATGTAATTGTAATACGCGGGGAAGTTTCAGTCTATTATTAATGTTCTTTGTTGCGAGTGTGGCTGTTGTTGCTGTTCTTGTGGCTGTTGTTGTTGTTCTTGTGGCTGTTGTTGTGGTTATTGTGGCTGTTGTTCTTGTAACTGTTGCTGTGGTTGTTGTTCTTGTAACTGTTGCTGTGGTTGTTGTTCTTGTAACGCTGTGGTTGTAGTTGTTGTGGTTGTTGTTATGGCTGTTGTTGTGGCTGATATTGTGGTTGTTGACTGTACTGCTGTATTTACCATTGTTGTAGCTGTTGTACTGCAATCACCGTAGTTCTGGTTATTATTAGTGTTGTAGCTACTATAGTTATCTTGTGCATTGCTGTTAGTTTGGTGGGGCTGTTGTAATTATCGACTGATTTGCTGTTATTAATGTTGTGCCTGCCGAAGTTATCGTGTGTTGCTGTTATCAGTGTTATAGCTGCTGTAACTATCGTGTGTTATTGTTATCAGTGTTATAGCTGCTGTAACTATCGTGTGTTATTGTTATCAGTGTTATAGCTGCTGTAACTATCGTGTTATTGTTATCAGTGATATAGCTGCTGTAACTATCGTGTAATGCTGTTATCAGTGTTATAGCTGCTGTAAATATCGTGTGTTGCTGTTATTAGTGTTATAGCTGCCGTTATTATCGTGTGTTGGTGTTATTAGTGTTGATACTGCTGTAAATATCATGTTTGTTATCAATGTAGATGTAGTGGGAGGCTGTAATTGCTGTGAACACTGCCTGCTGTGCTCACATTTTTACTTACTAGTGTAGCAAGGAGACCAGGACTGCTCAGCGAGGGTTCACACCCTCATATGCGCCGCAGTTCTCTATTTAATTTTTTTCTAATGACCTGAAAGTTTGTTTTAGGTGAGCGCAGACACTAGGCCATAGATGCATAGTTCAGTTTGGGTTATCACGTGCTGTAGATAGCTGTTTTTATAATATACACAAAACAGCAGATTGTGAAATTACAATTTACGGACGAGGGACAGTGTGGGACTGAACCCGTTATCTGGCTGGAGCACCCCACCTCACACAAGCCCAACCGTCCACCCACAGCCACCCCAAAGCCTCCCTCCACCCACACAGCTCTCCCACACACGCCCAAGCTCCCACCACACGCCACCCCGCGAGAGCCACCCAAACACACCCACACAGCTTCTCCACTAAACGCCCACACAAGCCTCCACCCCCCAGCACAGAAGCCACTCCCAACACGGCACAAAGCTTCTCCTACGCCCACACAAGCCCCCCACCGCCACCCACACAAGCCTCCCCCACACGCCCCCCACACAAGCCTCACCGACCCACACAAGCCTCCCACACGCTCACCCCAGCTCCCCGGCGACAGAAGCCTACCCTAACCACACCACACAAGCCACTACACACAAGCTTCCCCCACTAACACCCACACAAGCTCCCACACCCACGGCATAACACGCCCAAGCCTTTAACTACCCAAACTTACACCACACAAGCTTCCCCACTAACACCCCCACAAGCTTCCCCACTACCACACCCACACAAGCTCCCCACACAGCCCACCACTACACAAGCTCCCACACACGCCCCCCAAAAGCTCCCCACACACGTCCACCCACACAAGCCTCCCCACAGAGCCTACCTAGCTAACACACCCACACAAGCTTCCACTAACACACAAGCTTCCCACACCACCACACAAGCTTCCCACTAACTGACACGCAGTTCATGTTCACCCACAGCTTCCACTACCCACAAGCTCCCCCCCCCCCACAAGCTCCCACCACCAGCTCCCACTAACACCACAGCCCCACACCCCACCCACACACCCTCCCCCACACCCAGCTTCCCACAACCACCCACACCCACAACCACCCACAACTCCCCCCCACACAACTCACCCTCACCACAGCTTCCACTACACCAAGCCTCCCCACCACCACAAGTCTCCCCAGTTGTAACAGTTATGTTGTTAATATACACTGGGCCAGAGCTTTAACTAGTCAATACTTTATCTAGAAGGATAGATAAATTCACCTTATGTTTATTATCAGAAGGACATAAACTAACATATATAAATATATAGATATATATATATATATAATATATATATATATATATATATATATATATATATATATATATATATATATATATATATATATATATTATTATTATGTTAGACTATTTACAACACACAACACTATTACAAAAAATTACCACACCAGTACACCTTTACCAGCACTCACTAGTACACTGGTACTAGTTATTTCAGTTTATAAGATATCCAAACAGTGGGGCTCCATGACCCCTTCCCTTCTCATGGTCTTTCAGCCTGGGGCCAAAAACACTATTGTCTATATTCTCCGAAACTTTAACAGGCTCCTCCACATACTAAGGTCTTACAGATAATATCATGAGAGTACAAATAAAAATCACTAAAACAACCTATAGCCTAAAACTTACCCAAAATATCCCCCCCATATTTAACCAAACACCATAACATCTTGCTCCAACCACTGCTCTCCCAGTACTGCACACACACCTCTCCTGCCCACTCTGTCCAGGTCTAATATACGTCCGTTTTATGTTCAGTCTACATTCACTGACACTATTTTAATGGAGCGTTTTTAATACACATATTTTATTTTACAACAATGCAGTAACCTGCATAATACCCCCACCACCAGACCACCGGTCTCACTGTAACCACTTGGCTGCAGCTAAGTCAAGGTTAAAAAAAACATGGAGATAGCAAGAGCTTTCTTCTACCTGCAGCCACAAGACTGCCATTCCCACGAGCTCCCCTGGGGCAGGGACGATGGCAGACCAGAGGGGCCTAGCTTCTCCCTACGAGCCCCGTGAGGGGGGGAATGGGGCTGGGCTTGGGGGACAGTTGGTCCCAGATGAGAAGGTACTTGTACCTCCTCCCATGGCAGACATTAATCTGAGACACTCCCAAGAAAGGGAGCCAAGGCCGGGCCACCACTTGAAAAAGGCCCGGGCCGGCGAAATATACCGGCTAATCTCCAACAACAATAACAAGTTAAAAAATTAGGAAAATTACCCTAAGGTCGGGGAAACACAAATAAAATTCACCAAAAATAAGAAAACTGTATCAAGCAATCATATTTACCTTATTTCCCTTGGTGCAATTTTATTTTACATAGAAAAGCAAAATCAGCATTTATCAACTTTAAACATATATTATTCCTAAAAAGAACACTGGTAATCCGCAGACGTATGAAACTCGTTTAACGTAAAAGTAATCAAGTTTTATGCTAAACGAGCATTCAGTCATGCTTTATAGCTATACTCTTTAAAATAGGTAAATGCGCCTTCACAACACAATGTTGGCGTAACACCTAAGTTGATACATTTTACTTATACATGATGCAAAATTAAATACAGCTGACTGGGTTACCTCTGTATAAATTAATTACATAAAAGTATACATATTAATTACATAAAAGTAACTGATTTACATCAATATAAAAATCATAATTTGAACAAATATCTACAAACATCATTGTTGTCTATTATCACACATCTCTGCTTGCAAAAATAAAACAGGCACTTATAGGAGAGTAAGGTGGTGAGTAAGTATAGGAAAGAGTAAGGTGATGAGTAAGTATAGGAAAGAGTAAGGTGATGAGTAAGTATAGGAAAGAGTAAGGTGATGAGTAAGTATAGGAAAGAGTAAGGTGGTGAGTAAGTATAGGAAAGAGTAAGGTGATGAGTAAGTATAGGAAAGAGTAAGGTGATGAGTAAGTATAGGAAAGAGTAAGGTGGTGAGTAAGTATAGAATAGGAAAGAAGTAAGGGGTGGTGATGGTAAGTATAGGAAAGAGTAAGGTGGTGAGGATAACAAAAAAATTAAATAACGGAAGATTGGATATCAGATTGGAGGGAGAGAGTATGGAGGAGGTGAATGTGTTCAGATATTTGGGAGTGGATGTGTCAGCAGATGGGTCTATGAAGGATGAGGGGAATCATAGAATTAACGAGGGGAAAAAAGTGAGTGGTGCACTGAGGAGCTTGTGGAGACAAAGAACTTTATCCATGAAAGCAAAGAGGGGAATGTATGAGAGTATAGTTATACCAACACTCTTATATGGGTGTGAGACATGGGTTGTGAATGTTGCAACAAGGAGAAGGCTGGAGGCAGTTGAGATGTCATGTCTGAGGGCAATGTGTGGTGTGAATATAATGTAGAGAATCTGTAGTTTGGAGATTAGGAGGAGGTGTGGGATTACCAAAATTATTATCCAGAGGGCTGAGGAGGGGTTATTGAGATGGTTTGGACATATAGAGAGGATGGAACAAAATATAATGACTTCGAGTGTATAAATCTGTAGTGGAGGGAAGGCGGGGTAGGGGTCGGCCTAGAAAAGGTTGGAGGGAGGGGGTAAAGGAGGTTTTGTGTGCGAGGGGCTTGGACTTCGAGCAAGCGTGCGTGAGCGTGTTAGATAGGAGCGAATGGAGACAAATGGTTTTTAGGAGTTGACGTGCTGTTGGAGTGTAAGCAAGGTAACATTTATGAAGGGTTTCAGGGAAACCGGCAGGCCGGACTTGATTCCTGGAGATGGGAAATACAGTGCCGGCACTCTGAAGGAGGGGTGTTAATGTTGCAGTTTTGTAGCTGTAGTGTAAGCACGCCTCTGGCAAGACAGTGATGGAGTGAATGATGATGAGTTTTTTTTTTGTCAGGCCACCCTACCTTGGTGGCCACCTGCCTTGGTGCCACCCTGTTGGTGGCCACCCTGCCTTGGTGGCCACCCTGCCTTGGTGGCCACCCTGCCTTGGTGGGAAACGGCCGATGTGTTAATAAAAAAAATAAAAAACTTCATAAAAAATTATAAACATTAATAAGTCTCCAGAAATAGTGCAAAAATTATTGTACATATTATTACATTAAAAAATACATTATCAACTCCGTGTCTCACAGCAGTGTGCAGTAAGCAAAACTGGCTATGCAAAACACACCTCTGGGAGAGGATTGGGAGACGGTTACCATGCCCAGCTAGGGCAGGGTAGGTGCCACAGCTAGAGCTTGCTATCATCTGCAGCTCGCAAGACTGCCCTTCCCGTCAGCCTCCCTGGGGCGGGGAAGATGGCAGACCAGAGAGGCCTAACTTCTCCCTACGCGCCCTGTGCGAGTGGGGAATGTGGCTAGCCTGGGGACAGTTGGTCCCGACGATGAGGGGGTACTTGTACCTCCTCCCATGGGAGACATTGGTCTCGGATACTCCCCAGACAGGGAGCCGGAGCCGGGTCGCCATCTGGAATAGACCCAGGCCGGGAGAATTCCCGGCGAATCAACACCTCCTCCTCTGGGAGAAACTGGATAGCACATGAGGGAAAATTATCAGACTTCAAAACCTGGTAGACAGTCACACAAATTTTGTCGGTGGAACTGTGGCCTTGAAGAAACACTGGAGTAGTCACCATTGACCCTCAAAAGGTGGGCCTCCCAGACCTTCACCTATACTGTCATTCCAAGGAACCCTGGAGTCACCCCACATTGGTGATCAAAAAAAATCCAGGTTTGTGCTGGAGAAACGCAACACCCAAAACACACAGGATCACTATCCATGACCCAAAAATGGTGAGGCATCACCTGGTGAAACTACTCTACTTTACTCTGACTCTCAAGAGTGATTGACATGGTACATTTATTCTTAATTAAGTCTCCCAAAACTACATGAAAATATTTTATAAAATTTGACTTCTAGTTGCCTTGAATTGTTGCAAAGCCTAACTACACACAAAATTATTAAGAACGGGTATGGTAACCTGATAGAAAATTAAGTGATTAGTAAACACTTATTATCCAGCTCTCGTTTCTCAATACTGAAATATCCTCCAATGGGAATCTATAAAAAATTCAGAACCTTATCCTCAAATGGCTCTGACTTGACTGCTTGGTCACATACTTGCACTAAATTATTATTAAATTCACAGAGAATTATTATTATTAAATAACTCCCTAAATCATTAAATTGCACACAAAAAATCAGGCAGAAAATATATATTTATTAATTATAGCTGAAAAAAGGTAAATTATTATTATTATTTTATAATAAATCCTCCCTATAATCCTTCCTTTAAATATTGACTCTCCATGTTTCAAATTTTTAATTATCACTAAATCTGATAATTATACCGGATATGGCCTCCATGTAACGCATTTAATTATGTTACGTAAATATATGCTGGCGCATTTAAAATATTAAAATACGCTAATCTAGAGCCAAGCTTGTTTCTTCACAAAAAGCTTAACTAGTTAATACTCTATCCGGAAGGCTAGATAAATTCACCTTATGTTTATTATCAGGAAGGGCACATAAACTAACATATACAAAAATATATATTAAGGTAGACTATTTACAACACACAACACTATTACAAAAAAATACCACACACCAGTACACCTTTACCAGCACTCACTTTAGGCAACATTATTATTACAAAATATTACCAAATCTCACTAGTACACTGGTACTGATTATTTCAGTTTACAACTTATGCAAACTGGGGCTCCATGATTCCCTGCTGCAGGCAAAAACCACTTATTATCTGTACTCTCAAAAACTTAAACAGGTCCCTTAATACTAAGCCTTACAGGTAATATCATGAGAGTACAAACAAAATCACTAAAACAACCCATGGCCTAAAATTTACCCAAAATACTCCCCCTCTATTCTTAACCAAACACCATGATGTCTTGCTCCAACCACTTCTCTCCCAGTACTGACACACACTCTCCTCTCCTCTCTCTAGCCACTCTGTCCAGGTCTAATACACGTCCGTTTTATGAACAGTCTACGTTCACTGACACTTTTAATGGAGCGTTTTTAATACACGTTTTATTTTACAACAATGCATAACCCGTACAATGAAAAATTAAGACACATGTGCAACATCTGGGTATCTTTATAGTAAACGTTTCGCCAACCAGTGGTTTTATCAATACAAAATTCTAGGACATAATATGAGGAGAGTAGAACTATATACAAAAGATGAGGTAATCAGTGCCTCGGCCTAGGAGTAGGTGTGTTCAGCACCGCTGGTGTAGAGAATCTGAAGTGCAGGTAAGAATGCTTGACCTTAAATAGGCTTCAGCTGAGAGGGACGGGTAGTCACTGGAAGGTGGGATTCCCCAGTGGAAGTAGGTCATACCCAAAGAGATGGGTAGTAGTGGCAGTCGTAGCCGTGAAGGTTATGTGCAGGTCCTCCTAGGCCGAGGCACTGATTACCTCATCTTTTGTATATAGTTCTACTCTCTTCAAATTATGTCCTAGAATTTTGTATTGATAAAGCCACTGGTTGGTGAAACGTCTACTATAAAGATACCCAGATGTTGCACATGTGTCTTAATTTTCATCTTGTTGGCATTGTATACCACTTTTGTACAACCCGTACAATACACGGCTACCTCCCACGCACACCCACACAAGACTCCTCCCACACACACCCACACAAGCCTCCCCTCACGCACATCCATACATGCCTTCCCCTCACACACCTACACAAGCTTTCCCCCACACACCCACACAATCCTCCCACCACACACACCCAAACAAACCTCCCCACACACCCATACAAGCCTCCCCCCACACCCACACAAGCCTTCCCCACACCCACACAAGCCTTCCCCACACACACCCAAGCAATATTTCCCTCCCTCTCTATCTCTACAATACCTGTATATAATTGTTTCCCATCTCTTTGTGGTGGTGTAGATATCTCCATAAAAATTCCATTTATTCACGAGTATGGGATGAGTTATGCTGAGAGATAGTAACTGCCAAGTGACAGTAACTGCCAAGTGACAGTAACTGCCAAGTGACAGTAACTGCCAAGTGACAGTAACTGCCAAGTGACAGTAACTGCCAAGTGACAGTAACTGCCAAGTGACAGTAACTGCCAAGTGACAGTAACTGCCAAGTGACAGTAACTGCCAAGTGACAGTAACTGCCAAGTGACAGTAACTGCCAAGTGACAGTAACTGCCAAGTGACAGTAACTGCCAAGTGACAGTAACTGCCAAGTGACAGTAACTGCCAAGTGACAGTAACTGCCAGAGTGACAGTAACTGCCAAGTGACAGTAACTGCCAAGTGACAGTAACTTTTTTTTTTTTTTTTTTTTTTTTTTTTTTTTTCAGTGCTACTCCAGCAACACACAAGACTCCTCACAGCACACCCATACAAGCCTCCACTCAGCAATCCATACATGCCTTCCCTCACAACTCCAAGCTTCCACACCCCACACAATCCTCCCACCACACACACCCAAACAAACCTCCCCACACACTCCATACAAGCCTCCCCCACACCCACACAAGCTTCCCACACCACAAACTTCCACACAACCCAAGCAATATTTCCCTCCCTCTATCTCTACAATACCTGTATAATTGTTTCATCTCTGTATACCATTTCCATTATTCGGATGATGAGTAGCGAGTAGTACTGCCAAGTGACAGACTGCCAAGGACAGTAACGCCAAGTGACAGTAACTGCCATGACAGTAACTGCCAAGTGACAGTAACTGCCAAGGTGACAGTAACTGCCATGACAGTAACTGCCAAGTGACAGTAATGCCGAAGTATAGACAGTAACTGCCAAGTGACAGTAACTGCCATGACAGAATGCAGGACAGTAACTGCCAGAACGGTGACAGTAACTGCCAAGTGACAGTAACTGCCAAGTGACAGTAACTGCCAAGTGACAGTAACTGCCAAGTGATAGTAACTGCCAAGTGATAGTAACTGCCAAGTGATGGTAACTGCCAAGTGATGGTAACTGCCAAGTGATGGTAACTGCCAAGTGATAGTAACTGCCAAGTGAGTTAGTGTCAAGTGATAGTAACTGCCAAGTGATAGTTATGCCAAGTGATAGTAACTGCCAAGTGAAGTATAGTGCCAAGTGATAGCTAACTGCCAATGAAGTTACTGCCACTGAAGTCTGCCAGCTCAGACATACTGGCCAGCTGATTGAATCTCCAGCTAGCTCTGAAGTCTGCCAGCTCAGACACTACTGAAGTCTCCCAGCTCAGACACTACTGAAGTCTCCCAGCTCAGACACTACTGAAGTCTGCCAGCTCAGACACTACTGAAGTCTCCCAGCTCAGACACTACTGAAGTCTGCCAGCTCAGACACTACTGAAGTCTGCCAGCTCAGACTACTAAGTGCCAGTGATAGAATCTGCCAGCTCGATGAACTACTTGAGCTGTCGACTGACATGAATACTGCTCTCCAGCTCAGACACTACTGCAGCAGACTACTAGCTCCAGCCTCAGACACTACTGAAGTCTCCCAGCTCAGACACTACTGAAGTCTCCGCTCAGCTCAGACACTACTGAAGTCTCCCAGCTCAGACACTACTGAAGTCTGCCCAGCTTTAGACACTACTGAGCTGCTACACTTGAGTCTGCCAGCTCAGACACTACTGAAGTCTCCCAGCTCAGACACTACTGAAGTCTGCCAGCTCAGACACTACTGAAGTCTGCCAGCTCAGACACTACTGAAGTCTGCCAGCTCAGACACTACTGAAGTCTCCCAGCTCAGATACTACTGAAGTCTGCCAGCTCAGGCTGACACTACTGAAGTCTGCCAGCTCAGGCTGACACTACTGAAGTCTGCCAGCTCAGGCTGATACTACTGAAGTCTGCCAGCTCAGGCTGACACATTTCAACACCATGTACACTAAGTGTTCCACTCTGTAATTATCATATAGAATAGTGTAGCAGCACACTGCTGATATATACAATTTTCCAAAATAAAAAATCATGAGTAGACATACAGTCTCCCCCAAAACACACACACACACACACACATATATATACACACACACACACAAGCCAACACGGTTTCGTTACACACACACACAACATACAACAGGCCTAGTGTCTAATCGACATGTGCCTAGGACAAAATGGTAACTAACGGTTTCAGGGACGGGAAATCCTGTGTCACAAACCTACTGGAGTTCTATGACAGGGTGACGGCAGTAAAGCAAGAGAGAGAAGGGTGGGTAGATTGCATTTTATTGGACTGTAAGAAGGCGTTTGACACAGTTCCACACAAGAGATTAGTGCAAAAGCTGGAGGACCAGGCAGGGATAACAGGGAAGGCACTACAATGGATCAGGGAATACCTGTCAGGAAGACAGCAGCGAGTCATGGTTCGTGGCGAGGTGTCAGAGTGGGCGCATGTGACGAGTGGGGTTCCACAGGGGTCAGTCCTAGGACCGGTGCTGTTTCTGGTATTTGTGAACGACATGACGGAAGGAATAGACTCCGAAGTGTCCCTGTTTGCAGATGTGAAGTTGATGAGAAGAATTCAATCGGACGAAGACCAGGCAGAACTACAAAGGGATCTGGACAGGCTGCAGGACTGGTCCAGAAATTTTTCTCGTGGAGTTCAACCCCACCAAGTGCAAAGTCATGAAGACTGGGGAAGGACAAAGAAGACCGCAGACGGAGTACAGTCTAGGGGGGCCAGAGACTACAAACCTCACTCAAGAAAAAAAATCTTGGGGTGAGTATAACACCAGGCACATCTCCTGAGGCGCACATCAACCAAATAACTGCTGCAGCATACGGGCGCCTAGCAAACCTAAGAACAGCATTCCGACATCTTAATAAGGAATCGTTCAGGACCCTGTACACTGTGTACCTTAGGCCCATACTGGAGTATGCAGCACCAGTTTGGAATCCACACCTAGCCAAGCACATAAAGAAACTAGAGAAAATGCAAAGGTTTGCAACAAGACTAGTCCCGGAGCTAAGGGGTATGTCCTACGAGGAGAGGTTAAGGGAAATCGACCTGACGACACTAGAGGACAGGAGAGAAAGGGGGGACATGATAACGACATATAAAATACTGAGAGGAATTAACAAGGTGGACAGAGACAGAATGTTCCAGAGATGGGACACAGCAACAAGGGGACACAGTTGGAGTTGAAGACTCAGATAAATCACAGGGATGTTAGGAAGTATTTCTTCAGTCACAGAGTGGTCAGGAAGTGGAATAGCTTGGGAAGTGATGTAGTGGAGGCAGGATCCATACGCAAATACATACGCACACATTTCTATACATGCAACCACAAGCATACACAAACAAGTACAGTGGTACCCCGGTTTACGATGGTCCCCAAACTCACCCTTTTATGTAAGTTTATTTTTTTAAATGCTTTTGTAAGTGTAATTTTGGGGGTCTAAAAGGACTAGTCTATTTTACAACATTTCTTAAGGAGATAAATTCGTTTGGTAATGGCACTTGAACAGCATTCTGGAATGAAAAAATATCGTAAACCGGGGTACCACTGTATATACATACACATACAGACATAACACAGTAAGTTAAATCCCGTACATGAATGAGCTTATAAACTAATCTATGGTAATCACAATATTCACTCAACACGGAATCAACACACGTCTGGCAAGGTCACTTACACAAGTATGAATGAATCAGGTGATCACGTCTGTATTATTTACCTTAAGTACGGCGTAAACAAACACGGAACAGCTGATCTCACACCTGTTTGAATATTACCTACTGTCTGGCGATAACAAATATAAATAAGTCGGAGCAATATGAGTGGGTGGTAAGTAGCTCCTAGAGTTTAACCCCCAGCCAGTGCTGTGTCTGCTGGACGCCAGGTGCCCTGGGACAAACTCTCTCTCTCTCTCTCTCTCTCTCTCTCTCTCTCTCTCTCTCTCTCTCTCTCTCTCTCCCTCTCTCTGTCAGCAGACTGGAGCACCTGGTACTCAGGTATTTATAGCTGGGCTGTACATCACTAGCACAGAAATATCTGCAACGTCGAACGAGATCCCTTGGTCTTCCTGCTCCTATAAATAGCTCTATTGGAGTGGAGTGAAGAGGGTGTGGGGTGAAGAGGGTGTGGGGTGAAGAGAGAGCGGGGGTGAAGAGAGGGGAGAAAGAGGAAAGACAGAAGAAAAGGTGAGGAGGGAGAACAGGGTGACAACTGGTGTGGCGATGAAGAAGAAATGGTAGAGAGGGAAAGAGAGGGTAGAGAAGCACGAACAGATGAGTAGTGGATGGAAAATAATGGGGAATGGGTGATGGTGTGATGAAACAAGATGATGGTAATGGGTGTGTGTAAAGGTCAGCTTGAGTGACTACCATCACTGTGTCAGCTTGAGTGACTACCATCACTGTGTTAGCTTGAGTCACTACCATCACTGTGTCAGCTTGAGTCACTACCATCACTGTGTTAGCTTGAGTGACTACCATCACTGTGTCAGCTTGAGTCACTACCATCACTGTGTCAGCTTGAGTCACTACCATCACTGTGTTAGCTTGAGTCACTACCATCACTGTGTCAGCTTGAGTCACTACCATCACTGTGTTAGCTTGAGTCACTACCATCACTGTGTCAGCTTGAGTGACTACCATCACTGTGTTAGCTTGAGTCACTACCATCACTGTGTTAGCTTGAGTCACTACCATCACTGTGTCAGCTTGAGTCACTACCATCACTGTGTTAGCTTGAGTCACTACCATCACTGTGTTAGCTTGAGTCACTACCATCACTGTGTTAGCTTGAGTCACTACCATCACTGTGTCAGCTTGAGTCACTACCATCACTGTGTTAGCTTGAGTCACTACCATCACTGTGTCAGCTTGAGTCACTACCATCACTGTGTCAGCTTGAGTGACTACCATCACTGTGTTAGCTTGAGTCACTACCATCACTGTGTCAGCTTGAGTCACTACCATCACTGTGTCAGCTTGAGTGACTACCATCACTGTGTCAGCTTGAGTCACTACCATCACTGTGTCAGCTTGAGTCACTACCATCACTGTGTCAGCTTGAGTGACTACCATCACTGTGTTAGCTTGAGTCACTACCATCACTGTGTCAGCTTGAGTCACTACCATCACTGTGTCAGCTTGAGTCACTACCATCACTGTGTTAGCTTGAGTCACTACCATCACTGTGTCAGCTTGAGTGACTACTATCACTGTGTCAGCTTGAGTCACTACCATCACTGTGTTAGCTTGAGTCACTACCATCACTGTGTTAGCTTGAGTCACTACCATCACTGTGTCAGCTTGAGTGACTACCATCACTGTGTCAGCTTGAGTCACTACCATCACTGTGTTAGCTTGAGTCACTACCATCACTGTGTCAGCTTGAGTCACTACCATCACTGTGTCAGCTTGAGTCACTACCATCACTGTGTCAGCTTGAGTCACTACCATCACTGTGTCAGCTTGAGTGACTACCATCACTGTGTCAGCTTGAGTGACTACCATCACTGTGTCGCTTGAGTGACTACCATCACTGTGTCAGCTTGAGTGACTACCATCACTGTGTCAGCTTGAGTCACTACCATCACTGTGTCAGCTTGAGTCACTACCATCACTGTGTCAGCTTGAGTGACTACCATCACTGTGTCAGCTTGAGTGACTACCATCACTGTGTCAGCTTGAGTGACTACCATCACTGTGTCAGCTTGAGTCACTACCATCACTGTGTCAGATTGAGTCACTACCATCACTGTGTCAGCTTGAGTCACTACCATCACTGTGTCAGCTTGAGTCACTACCATCACTGTGTCAGCTTGAGTGACTACCATCACTGTGTCAGCTTGAGTCACTACCATCACTGTGTCAGCTTGAGTCACTACCATCACTGTGTCAGCTTGAGTGACTACCATCACTGTGTCAGCTTGAGTGACTACCATCACTGTGTCAGCTTCAGGAACTACCAAGCTTAACCTTTACCCCCCAACCCCCACTACCCATAATCCTCTCCCTATCACCCATAGTTCCCCTCTCCCCACCATTCATATTCACCCTCTCCCCACCTCTCATATTCACCCTCTTCCCACCACTCATATTCACCCTCTCCCCACCACTCATATTCACTCCTCGCCACTTATATTCACCCTCTCCCCCACTCATATTCACCCTCTCCCCACCACTCATATTCACTCTCCCCACCACTCATATTCACCCTCTCCCCACAACTCATATTCACCCTCTCCCCACCATCATTCACCCTCTCCCCACCACTCATATTTACTCTTCCCACCACTCATATTCAGCCTCTCTCCACCACTCATATTCACACTCTCCCCACCACTCATATTCACTCTCCCCACCACTCATATTCACCATCTCCCCACCACTCATATTCACCCTCTCCCCACCACTCATATTCACTCTCCCCACCACTCATATTCACCCTCTCCCCACCACTCATATTCACCCTCTCCCCACCACTCATATTCACCATCTCCCCACCACTCATATTTACTCTTCCCACCACTCATATTCACCCTCTCCCCACCACTCATATTCACTCTCCCCACCACTCATATTCACCATCTCCCTACCACTCATTCACCCTCTCCCCACCACTCATATTCACTCTCCCCACCACTCATATTCACCCTCTCCCCACCACTCATATTCACCCTCTCCCCACCAATCATATTCACCCTCTCCCAACCACTCATATTCACCCTCTCCCCACCACTCATATTCACCCTCTCCTCACCACTCATATTCACTCTCCCCACCATTCATATTCACCCTCTCCCCACCACTCATATTCACCCTCTCTCCACCACTCATATTCACCATCTCCCCACCACTCATATTCACCATCTCCCCACCACTCATATTCACCCTCTCCCCACCACTCATATTCACCCTATCCCCACCACTCATATTCACTCTCCCCACCACTCATATTCACCCTCTCCCCACCACTCATATTCACCCTCTCCCCACCACTCATATTCACTCCCCCACCACTCATTCACCTCTCCCACCACTCTATTCACCTCTCCCCACCACTCATATTCACCCTCTCCCCACCACTCATATTCACCCTCTCCCCACCACTCATATTCACCCTCTCCCCACCACTCATATTCACCCTCTCCCCACCATCCATATTTTTGTGTATTTAATTATTCATTTTTTCAATCACTCTTCCATTAAAAAAAAATTTCAAACTTTTTCACAATGAACATTATTTCCTCTGAACATTTTTGTTCACATTTGTTAGATCAAGTTTTTACACGAGATGATTTTCAACCAAACTGTGTACTATCATGCTAGGTTAGTTTGTACTATCATGCTAGGTTAATTTGTACTATCATGCTAGGTTAGTTTGTACTATCATGCTAGGTTAGTTTGTACTATCATGCTAGGTTAGTTTGTACTATCATGCTAGGTTAGTTTGTACTATCATGCTAGGTTAGTTTGTTTTATATAATAGTTCCCCACCACCATGCAGCAGCAGTGGTGCTCATGCAGCAGCAGCAGTGGTGCTCATGCAGCAGCAGCAGTGGTGCTCATGCAGCAGCAGCAGTGGTGCTCATGCAGCAGCAGCAGTGGTGCTCATGCAGCAGCAGCAGTGGTGCTCATGCAGCAGCAGCAGTGGTGCTCATGCAGCAGCAGCAGTGGTGCTCATGCAGCAGCAGCAGTGGTGCTCATGCAGCAGCAGCAGTGGTGCTCATGCAGCAGCAGCAGTGGTGCTCATGCAGCAGCAGCAGTGGTGCTCATGCAGCAGCAGCAGTGGTGCTCATGCAGCAGCAGCAATGGTGCTCATGCAGCAGCAGCAGTGGTGCTCATGCAGCAACATCAATGGTGCTCATGCAGCAGCAGCAGCAGTGGTGCTCATGCAACAGCAGTGGTGCTCATGCAGCAACAACAATGGTGCTCATGCAGCAGCAGCAATGGTGCTCATGCAGCAGCAGCAGTGGTGCTCATGCAGCAACAGCAATGGTGCTCATGCAGCAACAGCAATGGTGCTCATGCAGCAGCAGCAGTGGTGCTCATGCAGCAGCAGCAGTGGTGCTCATGCAGCAGCAGCAATGGTGCTCATGCAGCAGCAGCAATTGTGCTCATGCAGCAGCAGCAATGCTCATGCAGCAGCAGCAATGGTGCTCATGCAGCAGCAGCAATGGTGCTCATGCAGCAGCAGCGATGGTGCTCATGCAGCAGCAGCAATGGTGCTCATGCAGCAGCAGCAGCAGCAATGGTGCTCATGCAGCAACAGCAGCAATATTAACAATAGCAGCAATATTAACAATAGCAGCAATAACAGCAGTAATATCAACAATAGCAGTAATAACAGCAACAACAGCAGCAGCAGTAATATTGCTCATGCAGCAACAACAACAGCAGAAATATCAACAGCAACCGTAGCAGCAGCAATACTGCTCATGGAGCAACATCAGCAACACAACAAAAGAAGCAGCAGCAATATCGACCTTGCAGCAGCAGCAATATCGACCTTGCAACAGCAGCAATATTGACCTTGCAGCAGCAATACTGACCTTGCAGCAGCAATATCGACCTTGCAGCAGCAGCAATATCGACCTTGCAGCAGCAGCAATATTGACCTTGCAGCAGCAATACTGACCTTGCAGCAGCAATATCGACCTTGCAGCAGCAGCAATATTGACCTTGCAGCAGCACCAATACTGACCTTGCAGCAGCAATATCGACCTTGCAGCAGCAGCAGCAGCAATATCGACCTTGCAGCAGCAGCAATATTGACCTTGCAGCAGCAATACTGACCTTGCAGCAGCAATATCGACCTTGCAGCAGCAGCAATATCGACCTTGCAACAGCAGCAATACTGACCTTGCAGCAGCAATATCGACCTTGCAGAAGCAGCAATATTGACCTTGCAGCAGCAATGTCGACCTTGCAGCAGCAGCAATATTGACCTTGCAGCAGCAGCAATATTGACTTTGCAACGGCAGCAATATCGACCTTGCAGCAGCAGCAATATTGACCTTGCAGCAGCAATACTGACCTTGCAGCAGCAATATGACCTTGCAGCAGCAGCAATATGACCTTGAACAGCAGCAATACTGACCTTGCAGCAGCAATATCGACCTTGCAGAGCAGCAATATTGACCTTGCAGCAGCAATGTCGACCTTGCAGCAGCAGCAATATTGACCTTGCAGCAGCAGCAATATTGACTTTGCAACGGCAGCAATATCGACCTTGCAGCAGCAGCAGCAATATTGACCTTGCAGCAGCAATACTGACCTTGCAGCAGCAATATCGACCTTGCAGCAGCAGCAATACTGACCTTGCAGCAGCAATATCGACCTTGCAGCAGCAGCAATATTGACCTTGCAGCAGCAATGTCGACCTTGCAGCAGCAGCAATATTGACCTTGCAGCAGCAGCAATATTGACTTTGCAACGGCAGCAATATCGACCTTGCAGCAGCAGCAGCAATATCGACCTTGCTGCAGCAGCAATATTGACCTTGCAGCAGCAATACTGACCTTGCAGCAGCAATATCGACCTTGCAGCAGCAGCAATATTGACCTTGCAGCAGCAATGTCGACCTTGCAGCAGCAGCAATATTGACCTTGCAGCAGCAGCAATATTGACTTTGCAACGGCAGCAATATCGACCTTGCAGCAGCAGCAGCAATATCGACCTTGCAGCAGCAGCAATACTGACCTTGCAGCAGCAGCAATATCGACCTTGCAGCAGCATCAATACTGACCTTGCAGCAGCAATATCGACCTTGCAGCAGCAGCAATATTGACCTTGCAGCAGCAATGTCGACCTTGCAGCAGCAGCAATATTGACTTTGCAACGGCAGCAATATCGACCTTGCAGCAGCAGCAACAATATTGACCTTGCAACAGCAATATCGACCTTGCAGCAGCAGCAATATTGAGTTTGCAACAGCAGCAATATTGACCTTGCAGCAGTAGCAATATAGACTTTGCAGCAGCAGCAATATTGACCTTGCAGCAGTAGCAATATTGACCTTGCAGCAGTAGTAATATAGACCTTGCAGCAGCAGCAATATTAACCTTGCAGCAGTAGCAATATAGACCTTGCAGCAGCAGCAATATTGACCTTGCAGCAGTAGCAATATAGACCTTGCAGCAGCAGCAATATTGACCTTGCAGTAGTAGCAATATTGACCTTGCAGCAGCAGCAATATTGACCTTGCAGTAGTAGCAATATTGACCTTGCAGCAACAGCAATATTGATCTTGCAGCAACAATACTGACCTTTGCAGCAGCAGCAATATTAACCTTGCAGCAGCAACAATACTGACCTTGCAGTAGTAGCAATACAGACCCTGCAGCAGGAGCAATATTGACCTTGCAGTAGTAACAATATTGACCTTGCAGCAGCAGCAATATTGACCTTGCAGCAGCAACAATACTGACCTTGCAGTAGTGGCAATATAGACCCTGCAGCAGCAGTAGCAATATTGACCTTGCAGTAGTAGCAATATAGACCCTGCAGCAGCAGTAGCAATATTGACCTTGCAGTAGTAGCAATATAGACCCTGCAGCAGCAGTAGCAATATTGACCTTGCAGTAGTAGCAATATTGACCTTGCAGTAGTAGCAATATAGACCCTGCAGCAGCAGCAGCAATATTGACCTTGCAGTAGTAGCAATATTGACCTTGCAGTAGTAGCAATATTGACCTGCAGCAGCAGTAGCAATATTGACCTTGCAGCAGCAATAACTATATTAACTTTGCAGCAGCAACATCAACAACAATATCAGGAACATCAACAACAATAACAGCAAGCAGCAAGGGGAAGAACAAACTGCAGTAGAGGATCGTTATAACGAGCACAGAACAAACTGCAGTAGAGGACCGTTATAACAAGCACAGAACAACCTGCAGTAGAGGATCGTTATAACAAGCACAGAACAAACTGCAGTAGAGGATCGTTATAACAAGCACAGAACAAACTGCAGTAGAGGATCGTTATAACAAGCACAGAACAAACTGCAGTAGAGGATCGTTATAACAAGCACAGAACAAACTGCAGTAGAGGATCGTTATAACAAGCACAGAACAACTGCAGAGGATCGTTATAACAAACACAGAACAAACTGCAGTAGAGGATCGTTATAACAAGCACAGAACAAACTGCAGTAGAGGATCGTTATAACGAGCAGAGAACAAACTGCAGTAGAGGATCGTTATAACGAGCAGAGAACAAACTGCAGTAGAGGATCGTTATAACGAGCAGAGAACAAACTGCAGTAGAGGATCGTTATAACGAGCAGAGAACAAACTGCAGTAGAGGATCGTTATAACGAGCAGAGAACAAACTGCAGTAGAGGATCGTTATAACGAGCAGAGAACAAATGCAGTAGAGGATCGTTATAACGAGCAGAGAACAAACTGCAGTAGAGGATCGTTATAACGAGCAGAGAACAAACTGCAGTAGAGGATCGTTATAACGAGCACAGAACAAACTGCAGTAGAGGATCGTTATAACGAGCACAGAACAAACTGCAGTAGAGGATCGTTATAACGAGCACAGAACAAACTGCAGTAGAGGATCGTTATAACGAGCACAGAACAAACTGCAGTAGAGGATCGTTATAACGAGCACAGAACAAACTGCAGTAGAGGATCGTTATAACGAGCACAGAACGAATAAGAATAACAATGGTAGGTTTATTTTGGGTCACCTGATAAATGATGATAGCCACCTCGTTGCAGTCGTTAGTCAACCTGTTTATTCCCCTTCACCTTCCTCTTAGTCTTACTACAACCATTTTAGTATTTATATTTGTAGTAGTAGTAGTAGTAGTAGTAGTAGCAGAAGTAGTAGTAGCATGAGTAGTAGTACTAACAGTAGTAGTAATAGTAGAAGCAGCAGTAGTACTAACAGTAGTAGTAACAGTAGTAGTACTAACAGTAGTAGTACTAACAGTAGTAGTATCAGTAGTAGTACTAACAGTAGTAGTAACAGAAGTAGTAATAGTAACTAGTACTAGTAGTAATAGTGGTAGTAGTTATAACAGTAGTAGTAATAGTTGTAGTAGTTATAACAGTAGTAGTAGTAATAGTAACAGTAGTAGTAGTATAACTAGTAACAGTAGCAGTAACAGTAGGCATAGGTATCACCTCACAAACCCTGGACATACACCACCTGAACCATAAACAAGAGATATTAACAAAAGATAAAAATCACTGGGCTAGATAGAACTAGCGATGCTATATGTTTCACTACCTTACATTAACCTTTGCAAATAGCTTGGATCACTCATAACTTAGGACTTAATCCTGTCTACCTGGCAGTTATCGTTCCAACTATACCGTATTCTCTCCTGCTGCTTGCCAATTTAAAATAGAAATCTGAATAAATCTTTTGCATATTTCATTGGCTAATTCACATGGGTCATATATTTCTGGCAGACGGGGTCGTTCAGTAGTGTGTAAACAGGGTGGTGTGGGTGGTTACTGGCAGACGGGTCGTTCAGGTCAATGTATACAGGTCGTGTGGATGGTTTCAGGTAGAGGTGCTTCACACTGTCAACACCTTGGCCACTGCTTGTAACAAGAATAAAGAGAATAAACAAAACTAGAGTGTGTATATATATATATATATATGTCGTGCCGATTAGGTAAAACTGGCGATTTTGGCCTAAAAAGCAACGCTCATCTTGCCATATAAGACAAGCGAAAATTTGTGTATGCAATAATTTCGCCAAAATCATTCTGAACCTAACGAAAATGTATATTTCATTGTGTTTGTTTATTATTAAATTATTGTTAACGTATCTAAAATATATTTAGTTTGGTTAGGCTAAATTAAATTGCGCTTGTTGTAGTAAGGTTAGGTAGGTTTTCAAAGTTTCTCTTGGTACAAAATTATAAATTTTTACATTAACATAAATGAAAAAAATATATCTTTAAACGTATAAGAGAAATTTTTAGAAAGGACTTAATTTTAAATGAGTTCTTGCTAATTGACCAGTTTTACCTATTTGGCACGACACACACAGTGACCACTTTACTAGGTACACTCTTCTAGTACTGGGTAGGGCCTTCCTATGCCCTCAGAACAGCCTTAATTCTTGGTGTTATGAAGTCAACAAGGTGCTGGAAACATTCCTTAGAGATTCTGGTGCATATTGACATGACAGCATCACGCAGCTGCTGCAAATCTGTCGACTGCACATTCATGTTACGAATCTTTTGTTCAACCACATCACAAAAGTTTGCGTCAATTTCTGACCCTACCATCTGCACGTCGTTGTAACGAGTGGTTATTCGAATTACGGTCGACTTACTGTTATTCTGAACTAGTCTGGTTATTCTGCTCTGACCTCTCACACCACTGACCTCTCACACCACTGACCTCTCACACTACTGACCTCTCACACCACTGACCTCTCACACCACTGACCTCTCACACCACTGACCTCTCACACTACTGACCTCTCACACCACTGACCTCTCACACCACTGACCTCTCACACTACTGACCTCTCACACCACTGAACTCTCACACCACTGACCTCTCACACTACTGACCTCTCACTCCACTGACCTCTCACACTACTGACCTCTCACACCACTGATCTCTCACACCACTGACCTCTCACACTACTGACCTCTCACACCACTGACCTCTCACTCCACTGACCTCTCACACCACTGACCTCTCACACCACTGACCTCTCACACTACTGACCTCTCACACTACTGACCTCTCACTCCACTGACCTCTCACACTACTGACCTCTCACTCCACTGACCTCTCACACTACTGACCTCTCACACCACTGATCTCTCACACCACTGACCTCTCACACCACTGACCTCTCACTCCACTGACCTCTCACACTACTGACCTCTCACACCACTGATCTCTCACACCACTGACCTCTCACACCACTGATCTCTCACACTACTGACCTCTCACTCCACTGACCTCTCACACTACTGACCTCTCACACCACTGATCTCTCACACCACTGACCTCTCACTCCACTGACCTCTCACACTACTGACCTCTCACACCACTGATCTCTCACACCACTGACCTCTCACACCACTAGATCGATATTGTTTATTTAGACTTTAGTAAGGCTTTTGATAGAGTACCGCACCAGAGACTGTTAAAGAAAGTGGCAGCTCATGGCATTGGGGGAAAAGTGCTGTCATGGATCGAGTCATGGCTCACCAATAGGAAGCAGAGAGTGTGCATAAATGGGGTTAAATCCGAATGGGGACTTGTAACAAGTGGTGTTCCACAGGGATCAGTCTTAGGCCCATTGTTATTTATAATATATATCAATGACCTTGATGAGGGAATTACTAGTGATATGAGCAAATTCGCCGACGACACGAAGATAGGTAGGATAATTGATTCAAACATAGATGTCATAGAACTTCAGGAAGATTTAGACAAACTTAATTCGTGGTCAGAAAAGTGGCAGATGCAGTTCAATGTAGATAAATGCAAGGTTCTGAAGCTCGGGAGTGTCTATAACCCAAGCACTTATAAGTTAAATAACGTAGAACTTAGCCATACAGATTGCGAGAAGGACTTGGGGGTGATGGTAAGCAGCAACCTTAAACCAAGACAGCAATGCCTAAGCGTACGTAATAAGGCAAATAGATTACTGGGATTTATATCAAGAAGTGTTAGCAACAGAAGTCCAGAGGTTATATTACAGCTTTATACATCTTTAGTAAGGCCTCACCTAGATTACGCAGCTCAGTTCTGGTCTCCATATTACAGAATGGACATAAATTCGTTAGAAAACATTCAGCGTAGAATGACTAAATTAATACATAGCATTAGAAATCTTCCTTACGAAGAAAGATTGAAGACCCTAAAATTACATTCACTTGTAAGACGTAGAATGAGGGAGACATGATCGAGGTATACAAGTGGAAAATGGGTATTAACAAAGGGGATATAAATAAGGTCTTGAGGATATCTCTCCAAGAGAGAACCCGCAATAATGGATTCAAGTTAGATAAGTTTAGATTTAGAAAGGATATAGGAAAGTATTGGTTTGGAAATAGGGTAGTTGATGAGTGGAACAGTCTGCCTAGTAGGGTTATTGAAGCAGGACCTTGGGTAGTTTCAAATTTAGGTTGGATAAATTCATGAGTGAGAGGGTTGGATTTGAGTGGGACTCAGCATGAGTGGGTAGAATTGTCAAAGCTTATTTCTTGGGTAGCATTGAAAATTGGGTTGAGCAAATATTCTGTTAGTGGGACGGATTGTGAAGGACCTGCCTAGTATGGGCCAACAGGCCTGCTGCAGTGTTCCTCCTTTCTTATGTTCTTATGTTCTTACTACTGATCTCTCACACCACTGACCTCTCACACTACTGACCTCTCACACTAACATAAGAACATAAGAAAGAAGGAACACTGCAGCAGGCCTACTGGCCCATGCGAGGCAGGTCCAAGTCTCCCACCAGCTTAAGCCAATGCCCCGACCCAGCCAGGTCAGGTTACAGATGACACTAAAATAAGCATGAAAGTCACTAAGGTAGAGGACACTGAAAAATTACAGGAGGACATAAGCAGGGTCTTCCAATGGGCAGTGGAGAACAACATGACGTTCAATGGTGATAAGTTTCAGCTGCTTAGGTATGGAAAAATGAAGAACTCAAAAGGAACACTATATACAAAACGCAAGAGGGTCACCACATAGAACGAAAGGAACACGTAAAGGACTTGGGAATAATTATGTCTGCTGATCTGTCGTTTAAAGACCATAACAAGACAAAGATCACAACAGCCAGGAAGATGACGGGGTGGGTATTGAGAACTTTCAAAACAAGGGAAATAATGCCGATGGTGACACTATTCAAATCGCTAGTGCTCCCTCACTTAGAATACTGCTCAGTGCTGACGGCCCGTTCAGGGCAGGAGAAATAGCAGAGCTGGAACAAATCCAGAGATCGTTTACGGCTCACATTGAGCCATTGAAACATCTAAATTATTGGGAACGCCTTCAAGTCTTGAACATGTACTCATTGGAGCGGAGGAGAGAGAGATACATGATAATATATACATGGAAAGTACTTGAGGGCCTGGTCCCAAATCTGCACACTGCCATAACATACTGGAGTGAGAGATATGGGAGAAAGTGTAAAATAAACCCAGTGAGGAGCAGGGTGCGGTGGGAACAATACGGGAGCACTGTATTAACATCCGGGGTCCCAGACTATTCAACATCTTACCAGAAGATATCCGAAACACGGCTGGAACCAGTGTAAAGCCTTCAAGAGGAAACTGGACAAATATCTTCACCAGGTGCCAGATCAACCAGGCTGTGATGGATATGTGGGGCAGCGGGCCTCCAGCAGCAACAGCCTGGTTGACCAGGCAAGCACCAGACGAGCCTGGCCCATGGCCGGGCTCAGAGAGTAGATACTCTCGAAACTCTCCAAAGGTATACATTCATAAGAACATAAGAAAGGAGGAACACTGCAACAGGCCTGTTGGCCCATACTAGGCAGGTCCTTCACAATCCATCCCACTAACAGAATAATTGCCCAACCTAATTTTCAATTCTACCCAAGAAATAAGCTTGAAGATTCTATTAACTCAAGTGCGAGTCCCACTCAAATCCAACCCTCTCACTCATGAATTTATCCAACCTAAATTTGAAACTACCCAAGGTCATAGCTTCAATGACCCTACTAGGCAGACTGTTCCACTCATCAACTACCCTATTTCCAAACCAATATTTTCCTATACCCTTTTCTAAATCTAAACTTATCCAATTTGAATCCATTATTGCGGGTTCTCTCTTGGAGAGATATCCTCAAGACCTTATTTATATCCCCCTTATTAATACCCATCTTCCACTTATATACCTCGATCATGTCTCCCCTCATTCTTCGTCTTACAACATAAGAACATAAGAACATAAGAAAGGAGGAACACTGCAGCAGGCCTGTTGGCCCATTCTAGGCAAGTCCTTCACATTCCATCCCACTAACAGAATATTTGTTCAACCTAATTTTCAATGCTACCTAAGAAATAAGCTTTGATAATTTTATTTACTCATGTGCAATTCCCACTCAAATCCAACCCCTTTCACTCATGAATTTATCCAACCTAAATTTAAAACTACCCAAGGTCCTTGCTTCAATAACCCTACTAGGCAGACTGTTCCACTCATCAACTACCCTATTTCCAAACCAATACTTTCCTATATCCTTTCTAAATCTAAACTTATCTAACTTGAATCCATTATTGCGGGTTCTCTTGAGAGATACCCTCAAGACCTTATTTATATCCCCTTTGTTAATACCCATTTTCCACTTGTATACCTCGATCATGTCTCCCTCATTCTACGTCTTACAAGTGAATGTAATTTAAGGGTCTTCAATCTTTCTTCGTAAGGAAGATTTCTAATGCTATGTATTAATTTAGTCATTCTACGCTGAATGTTTTCTAACGAATTTATGTCCATTCTGTAATATGGAGACCAGAACTGAGCTGCGTAATCTAGGTGAGGCCTTACTAATGATGTATAAAGCTGTAATATAACCTCTGGACTTCTGTTGCTAACACTTCTTGATATAAATCCCAGTAATCTATTTGCCTTATTACGTACGCTTAGGCATTGCTGTCTTGGTTTAAGGTTGCTGCTACCATCACCCCCAAGTCCTTCTGCAATCTGTATGGCTAAGTTCTACGTTATTTAACTTATAAGTGCTTGGGTTATGGACACTCCCGAGCTTTAGAACTTTGCATTTATCTACATTGAACTGCATCTGCCATTTTTCTGACCAGGAATTGAGTTTGTCTAAATCCTCCTGAAGTTCCGTGACATCTACGTCTGAATCGATTATCCTACCTATCTTCGTGTCATCAGCGAATTTGCTCATATCACTAGTAATTCCCTTGTCAAGGTCATTTATATATATTATAAACAACAACGGGCCCAAAACCGATCCCTGTGGAAGCCACTTAAGAACATAAGAACATAAGATGGAGGAACACTGCAGACATGGCCCTACAGGCAGGTCCTTACTCAAACCACCCTACCTAAATTTTCTTATCACGACACTAATCCCACCTTTCCCACTCATAATTGTCCAATCCTTTAAGCACCCAGGTCTAGCCTTATCACTCTAATCGGAAGATGTTCACGCATCACAACTCTGTAAAACCAGTACTTGCCTATGTCCTTTCTAATCTAATTTATCCAATTTAAATCCGTTATTTCTCGTTCTACTTGTTCGATATCCTCAGTATTTTATACATCTCCTTGTTATGCCATCATCCACTTGTACATGTATCCCCCTCTTCTGTCTCTCCAGAGATGGAATTCAATGCTCTAAGTCTATCTTCATACGGAGATTTTATACAAATCATTTTGTCATTTTCTGTATGTTCTCCAATGAACTATATCCATCCTGTAAGGAGACCAAAACTGAGCTGCATAATCAAATGAGTCCACTAGTGATGTATAGAGCTGTAAAATAACTTTGGACTGTTGCTTATTTCTGAAATAAATCCTAGTACTGTTAGCTTATTGCAATTAGGACACGTTGTCTTGGCTTTAGATTTTGCTTCATTGCTTTCACATTCTGTATCATACAGAATGTGAAAAGACTTGGGAGTCATGGTAAGCAGAAATCTAAAGCCAAGACAACAGTGCCTAAGTGTGCGCAATAAGGCTAACAGATTACTAGGATTTATTTCAAGAAGTATAAGCAACAGAAGTCCAAAAGTTATTTTACAGCTCTATACATCACTAGTGAGACTCATTTGGATTATGCAGCTCAGTTTTGGTCTCCTTACTACAGGATGGATATAGATTCATTGGAGAACATACAAAGAAGAATGACTAAAATGATTTACAGTATAAGAAATCTCCCGCATGAAGATAGACTTAGAGCGTTGAATTCCACTCTCTGGAGAGTAGAATGAGGGGAGATATCATCGAGGTGTACAAGTGGATGATGGGCATAAACAAAGGAGATATTAATAAAATACTGAGGATATCGAACCAAGTAAGAACCAGAAATAACGGATTTAAATTGGATAAATTTAGATTTAGAAAGGACATAGGCAATACTGGTTTTCGAACAGAGTTGTAGATGGTGGAACAATCTTCCGAGTAGGGTGATAGAGGCTAGACCTTGGGTGGCTTTAAAAGAGATTGGACAAATATATGAGTGGGAGGGGCTGGGTTTGATTTGTGTCGTGAGTACGGGAATAAATTCTTAGGTAGTGGTGGTTTTGATAAGGACCTGCCTTGTATGGGCCAGTAGGCCTTCTGCAGTGTTCCTCCATTCTTATGTTCTTATGTTCTTATGTATGATCAAGCTCAACTTCACCTAGTTTATAAATTCGAGGGATATTTTCATTACCAACGACTAGCACCTTACACTTGTCCACATTGAACTTCATCTGCCACTTTTCAGACCAAGACATTAATTTATCCAAATCCTCCTGGAGTTCACTGGTATCCTCCTCAGAATGAATTATACGGCCTATTTTTGTATCATCAGCAAATTTACTCATGTCACTTGCAATTCCTTCATCAAGGTCATTAATGTAAATTATGAACAACAATGGGCCCAAAACTGATCCTTGTGGAACGCCACTAGTGACAAATCCCCATTCAGATTTGACCCCATTAATGGAAACTCTCTGCTTTCTATTGGTAAGCCATGCCTCTATCCATGCTAGAACTTTACCTCCTATACCATGAGCTGCAACCTTTCTTAAGAGTCTCTCGTGAGGTACTCTATCGAAGGCCTTACTGAAATCCAAGTAAACTATATCATATTCTTTATCACTGTCTACTGCCTCAAATGTTTTATTGAAAAACGTCAGTAAATTTGTCAGGCAGGAACGACCTCTCGTAAACCCATGCTGAGATTCATTAATCAAATTATGTTCTTCAAGGTGACTTCTGATAATATCAGCTATAATTGATTCTAATAATTTGCCTACTATAGACGTGAGGCTTATTGGACGGTAATTTGATGGAATGGACTTATCCCCTGATTTGAATATAGGAACTACATTAGCTATCTTCCACATCTCTGGCACAACACCAGTTAGGATGGACGTATTAAACACATTCGTTAATGGTGGGGAGACCGGAGCTGGGCTGCGTAGTCCAGGTGAGGTCTCGCTAGTGATGTATAGAGCTGGAAATAAATGGTATAAAATACCGACACAATGGAAAAATAAACACATAAGCAGTATAATATGATCCTTTATTTACAACGTTTCGCCCACGCAGTGTTAGCCTTATTGCGCACACTTAGGCACTGTTGTCTTGGCTTTGGATTCCTGCTTACCATGACTCCCAAGTCTTTTTCACATTCTGTATGATCAAGCTCTACTTCACCTAGTTTATAAATTCGAGGGATATTTTCATTACCAGGAAGATTTAGACAAACTTAATTCGTGGTCAGAAAAGTGGCAGATGCAGTTCTGAAGCTCGGGAGTGTCCGTAACCCAAGCACTTATAAGTTAAATAACGTAGAACTTAGCCATACAGATGTTCTTATGAGTCTCTTATTAGTGAGAGGGTTGGATTTGAGTGGGACTCGCACTTGAGTTAATAGAATCATCAAAGCTTATTTCTTGGGTAGAATTGAAAATTAGGTTGGGCAATTATTCTGTTGGTGGGATGGATTGTGAAGGACCTGCCTAGTATGGGCCAACAGGCCTGCTGCAGTGTTCCTCCTTTCTTATGTTCTAAAGTATTGGTTTGGAAATAGGGTAGTTGATGAGTGGAATAGTCTGCCTAGTAGGGTTATTGAAGCAAGGACCTTGGTTAGTTTTAAATTTAGGTTGGATAAATTCATGAGTGAGAGGGGTTGGATTTGAGTGGGAATTGCACATGAGTAAATAAAATTATCAAAGCTTATTTCTTGGGTAGCATTGAAAATTAGGTTGAACAAATATTCTGTTAGTGGGATGGAAGTGAAGGACCTGCCTAGTATGGGCCAACAGGCCTGCTGCAGTGTTCCTCCTTTCTTATGTTCTTATGTTCTTATGTTCCATTTTGCATTCTTTAAGCACCCTGAAAACAACTCGTCGGGTCCCGGGGACTTATTTTGCTTCAGTTTATCTATCTGTTTGATAACCATATCCCTCGTGACAGTAATATTAGTTAATTTGAATTCTTCAGGAACTGAATAATTGTTAATTTCTGGAATCTCATTTACGTCTTCGTGTGTAAAGACTGACAAAAAATAGTCATTAAATAGAGAACACATTTCCAGTTCGTTATCCGTCAGCTGTCCATTCCCAATTTTCAGAGGTCCTACCTTTTCCCTCACCTTCGTCCTGTACACTTGAAAGAACTTGTTACAGATCCCCACTCAGATTTAACCCCATTAATGCACACCCTCTGCTTCCTATTGGTGAGCCATGACTCGATCCATGAAAACACTTTTCCTCCAATGCTGTGAGCAGCCACTTTCTTTAACAGTCTCTGATGTGGTACTCTATCAAAAGCCTTACTAAAATCCAAATAAACAATATCGAATTCTTTATCATGATCAACTGCCTCAAAAGCCTTACTGAAAAAGTTAATAAATTAGTTAGGCAGGAACGGCCCTGGTGAATCCATGTTGAGTATCATTAATCAAATTATGCCTATCGAGATGGCTTCTTATGTTATCTGATATAATCGACTCTAATAATTTGCCTACAAATGAAGTTAGACTTATTGGGCGGTAATTTGATGGTAACGACTTGTCCCCTGCTTTAAAAATAGGAATTACATTAGCCATCTTCCACGTATCAGACACTACACCTGTTTGAAGAGATAGGTTAAAAATGTTAGTTAAGGGTTCACAGAGTTCAATTTTGCATTCCTTAAGAACCCTTGAAAAAGCTCATCAGGGCCTGGCGATTTATTTTGCTTCAAACGGTCTATCTGTTTGATAACCATTTCGCTAGTGACTGTGATACTACATAATTTATCTTCTTCAGGCCCACTAATATACCTAATTCTTGGGATATTATTAGTGTCTTCCTGAGTGAAAACCGAGAGAAAATAATTATTAAAAATAGAGCACATTTCATTCTCTTTGTCAGTAAGATACCCATAATTATTTTTAAGGGACCTATCTTATCTCTAACTTTTGTTCTATACACCTGGAAAAACTTTTGGGTTAGTTTTCGAATCCCTAGCAACTTTAATTTCGTAGTCCCGCTTAGCTTTTCTTATCCCCTTTTAACGTCCCTCTTAATGTCAATATACTGATTCGTAAGATGACCCTACCTCTTTTGATACGCCTATAAATTCCTTTCTTCTGCCCTAAAAGATATTTGAGCCTATTATTCATCCATTTTGGGTCATTTCTATTCGATCTAATTTCTTTATATGGGATAAATGTTCTTTGGGCAGCATGTATAGTGTTCAGAAAACTGTCATATTGATAGCTCTCTTCATTACCCCAGTCCACAGATTGTAAGTGTTCTCTAAGTCCATTGTAATCTGCTAAGCGAAAATCTGGGACCGTTACTGAGTTATTCCTACTATGAAACTTCCATTCAATGCCAAAGGTAATTGATTTGTGGTCGCTTGCGCCGAGTTCCTCTGTAATTTCTAAATTATTAACAAGGGTTTCCTTGTTTGCCAGAACTAAGTCAAGCAGATTATTTCCCCTTGTAGGTTCTGTCACAAACTGCTTCAAAAAACAATCTTGAACTACTTCTAAGAAATCGTTAGATTCTAAATTCTAAGTTCTAGGTGGGATAGCGTTGAAGAAGTTTCTTGGCAATAGGTTCAGCTATGTTGAGAAGCGTGTTGGTTGAAGTTGTTGGATATATATCCAACAACTTCAACCAGAACAACGGCTTCTACAACATAGCTGAACCTATTGCCAAGAAACTTCTTCAACGCTATCCCACCTAGAACTCAAGAATGGTACACTGCAGGTCCTTTAAGTCACACTATGTTTTTAACTATCACACTACTTTTTAAGACTCACATGCAGCTTTCTCCACCTGACCCAGCATTCTCCACCTGACTGTACCCTATATATCTCCATGTTGCTCATTTTCCAGGTAGATCTGTCTGTGACTCGATAAAGCACTGCGTGGGCGAAACGTTGTCAATAAAGGATCACATTATACTGCTTATGTGTTTATTTTTCTTATGTTCTTAATTTGATGGTAACGACTTGTCCCCTGCTTTAAAAATAGGAATTACATTAGCCATCTTCCACGTATCAGACACTACACCTGTTTGAAGAGATAGGTTAAAAATGTTAGTTAAGGGTTCACAGAGTTCAATTTTGCATTCCTTAAGAACCTTTGAAAAAAGCTCATCAGGGCCTGGCGATTTATTTTGCTTCAAACGGTCTATCTGTTTGATAACCATTTCGCTAGTGACTGTGATACTACATAATTTATCTTCTTCAGGCCCACTAAAATACCTAATTCTTGGGATATTATTAGTGTCTTCCTGAGTGAAAACCGAGAGAAAATAATTATTAAAAATAGAGCACATTTCATTCTCTTTGTCAGTAAGATACCCATAATTATTTTTAAGGGGACCTATCTTATCTCTAACTTTTGTTAGTCATTCTACGCTGAATGTTTTCTAACGAATTTATGTCCATTCTGTAATATGGAGACCAGAACTGAGCTGCGTAATCTAGGTGAGGCCTTACTAATGATGTATAAAGCTGTAATATAACCTCTGGACTTCTGTTGCTAACACTTCTTGATATAAATCCCAGTAATCTATTTGCCTTATTACGTACGCTTAGGCATTGCTGTCTTGGTTTAAGGTTGCTGCTTACCATCACCCCCAAGTCCTTCTCGCAATCTGTATGGCTAAGTTCTACGTTATTTAACTTATAAGTGCTTGGGTTATGGACACTCCCGAGCTTCAGAACCTTGCATTTATCTACATTGAACTGCATCTGCCACTTTTCTGACCACGAATTAAGTTTGTCTAAATCTTCCTGAAGTTCTATGACATCTATGTTTGAATCAATTATCCTACCTATCTTCGTGTCGTCGGCGAATTTGCTCATATCACTAGTAATTCTCATCAAGGTCATTGATATATATTATAAATAACAATGGGCCTAAGACTGATCCCTGTGGAACACCACTTGTTACAAGTCCCCATTCGGATTTAACCCCATTTATGCACACTCTCTGCTTCCTATTGGTGAGCCATGACTCGATCCATGACAGCACTTTTCCCCAATGCCATGAGCTGCCACTTTCTTTAACAGTCTCTGGTGCGGTACTCTATCAAAAGCCTTACTAAAGTCTAAATAAACAATATCGAATTCTTTATCGTGATCAACAGCCTCAAAAGCTTTACTGAAGAAGGTTAATAAATTAGATAGGCAGGAACGGCCCTCGTGAATCCATGCTGGGTATCATTAATCAAATTATGGTTATCTAGATGGCTTCTAATAATATCAGCTATAATTGACTCTAGTAATTTGCCTACAATTGAGGTCAGGCTTATTGGGCGGTAGTTTGACGGTAGTGACTTGTCCCCTGCTTTAAAAATAGGAATTACATTAGCCATCTTCCACATATCAGACACTACACCTGTTTGAAGAGATAAATTAAAAATGTTAGATATTGGTTCACAGAGTTCCATTTTGCATTCCTTAAGAACCCTTGCAAAAAGCTCATCAGGACCCGGCGATTTATTTTGTTTCAGTCGGTCCAGCTGTTTCATAATCATTTCGCTAGTGACTGTGATATTACATAATTTATCACTACTGACCTCTCACTCCACTGACCTCTCACACTACTGACCTCTCACACCACTGACCTCTCACACCACTGACCTCTCACACTACTGACCTCTCACACCACTGACCTCTCACACCACTGACCTCTCACACTACTGACCTCTCACACTACTGACCTCTCACCCACTGACCTCTCACACTACTGACCTCTCACACCACTGACTCTCACACCACTGACCTCTCACACCACTGACCTCTCACACTACTGACCTCTCACACCACTGATCTCTCACACCACTGACCTCTCACACCACTGACCTCTCACACTACTGACCTCTCACACCACTGATCTCTCACACCACTGACCTCTCACACTACTGACCTCTCACTCCACTGACCTCTCACACCACTGATCTCTCACACCACTGACCTCTCACACTACTGACCTCTCACACCACTGACCTCTCACACCACTGACCTCTCACACTACTGACCTCTCACACTACTGACCTCTCACACCACTGACCTCTCACACCACTGATCTCTCACACCACTGACCTTTCACACCACTGACCTCTCACACCACTGACCTCTCACACTACTGACCTCTCACACTACTGACCTCTCACACTACTGACCTCTCACACCACTGACCTCTCACACCACTGACCTCTCACACTACTGACCTCTCACACTACTGACCTCTCACACTACTGACCTCTCACACTACTGACCTCTCACACCACTGACCTCTCACACTACTGACCTCTCACACTACTGACCTCTCACACTACTGACCTCTCACACTACTGACCTCTCACAATACTGACCTCTCACACTACTGACCTCTCACACTACTGACCTCTCACACCACTGACCTCTCACACCACTGATCTCTCACACCACTGACCTCTCACACTACTGACCTCTCACACCACTGACCTCTCACACCACTGACCTCTCACACCACTGACCTCTCACACCACTGATCTCTCACACCACTGACCTCTCACACTACTGCTGCAGCAGTAGTAGCAGCAGCAACAGCAATAGCAACAACAGCAGCAGCAGTGGTAGCAGGAGCAGCAACAGCAGCAGCAGTAGTAGCAGCTGAAGAAGCAGCAGTGATAGCAGGAGCAGCAGTAGCAGTAGTAGCAGCAGTAGCAGTAGTAGCAGCAGCAGCAGCAGCAGCAGCAGCAGTAGTAGTAGCAGCAACATCAGCAGCAGCAGCAGTAGTTGTAACAGCAGCAGCAGTAGCAGCAGCAGCAATAACAACAACAGCATTAGCAGTGGTAGCAGGAGCAGCAACAGCAGCAGAAGCAGAAGAAGCAGCAGCAGTGGTAACAGGAGCAGCAGTAGCAGTAGTAGCAGTAGGAGCAGCAGTAATAGCAGCAGCAACAGCAGTAGCAGCAGCAGCAGAAGCAGCAGCAGCAATAGTAGTAGAAGCAGCGGTAGCAGCATAATCAACAGCATTATCATAAGAGACACTGTTATCACCGTCATTATCATCAGCAGTCCTATCATCATCCACATTATCATCAACGGCAGTATCACCGTCATTATCATCAGCAGTCCTATCATCATCCACATTATCATCAACGGCAGTATCACCGTCATTATCATCAGCAGTCCTATCATCATCCACATTATCATCAACGGCAGTATCAACGTCATTTTCATCAACATCAATAGTCCCTACATCACAAAACAGACTATATGGACAATCTCTTCAAATTCAAAAAATCAAAAGTTCATTAGTGAGGAGATGTTTTCTTACAATTTACTCCGAAAATAGTGATTACAGATGTGTTAGTGAGAGAGGCAGGCGGCTCAAACCCCGCCACCACCATAAGGTGACCCAGCGTCAGTGTAGAAGGATCCTGTGACAGGTCTGGAACGCACAGACTAGACGAGAGTCTGTAGTATGTCAACAGCAGCTGACGGCATGTGATAAGTTTCTTTGGTACAAACTCGCTAAGTTATGTTTATGTTGTGTCAGAAGATAAGCTCTGATGATAAGTGAAGTGCATAGTGGATTATTAAGCAAGGCAGGGAGGGTGAGGGTGAGGGAGAGAGGGTGAGGGAGATGAGAGGGAGAGAGGGTGAGGGAGAGGAGAGGGAGAGAGGAAAGGAGCGAAGGGGTGTTTTGTGTACTCACCGACTAGTACTGAGTTGTGTTGGGGGGAGGGGTGTCGAGACTCGGCTTCTGGTACAGCCTCATAAACTATACTGATCGGTATTTCTGACCTCTTGGTCCTTATCATATCTACTCTTGAAGCTGTGTACTGAGCTAGTCTCCACAACTGCCTCATCCAAGTCACTGAACTTTTCATTCACTCTGAAACATTGTATTAATGTTGTTAGAATTACTGACAATATGTTAGGTAAACGGACACAAGTGTCACATTAGTTGCACTTGTGTCCTTTTACCTAACATAAAGGAATATTTCCTCATATTCCAATGTTCACATGTGTCTTCCAATGTTCACATGTGTCTTCCAATGTTCACATGTGTCTTCCAATGTTCACATGTGTCTTCCAATGTTCACATGTGTCTTCCAATGTTCACATGTGTCTTCCAATGTTCACATGTGTCTTCCAATGTTCACATGTGTCTTCCATTGTTCACATGTGTCTTCCAATGTTCACATGTGTCTTCCAATGTTCACATGTGTCTTCCATTGTTCACATGTGTCTTCCAATGTTCACATGTGTCTTCCAATGTTCACATGTGTCTTCCAATGTTCACATGTGTCTTCCAATGTTCACATGTGTCTTCCAATGTTCACATGTGTCTTCCGTATCTCTGTCGCCTTAATCCTGGTCCTCTTAATTCTTGCTGTCCTTATCTGCCCTATCAATTATAGTCATATAAGTCTGTATAAGTTGTATCATGTACTTGTAGAAATAAAGATTAATATTATTATTATTATTCTTGATTTCCTCATGTGTTCCTCAGTGTTTCTCTTTTCTAAAGTGGTCAGGTTCAATTCCTTCAACACGTCATGGTACGCGCCTCTCACTTCTGGCACTTAACACGTCATGGTACGCGCCTCTCACTTCTGGCACTTAACACGTCATGATACGCGCCTCTCACTTCTGGCACTTAACACGTCATGATACGTGCCTCTCACTTCTGGCACTTAGTTAGATTTTAAAACTTTAGACATTTTCAAGTTTCTTCAAATGTATTGTGTGTGTACACCATGCCAGGGGCGTGTACACCATGCCAGGGGCGTGTACACCATGCCAGGGCCGTGTACACCATGCCAGGGCCGTGTACACCATGCCAGGGCCGTGGACTCCATGCTAGGCCGTGTACACCATGCCATTACCGTGCCCACCATGCCAGTGCCGTGTACACCATGCCAGGGCCGTGTACTCCATGCCATGGCCGTGTACACCATGCCAGGGCCGTGTACTCCATAATAGGGCCGTGTACTCTATGTCAGGGCCGTGTAGTTCATGCCAGGGCCGTGAACTCCATGCCAGAGCCGTGTACACCATGCCAGGGCCGTGTACTCCATGCCAAGGCCGTGTACTCAATGCCAGGGCCGTGTACTCCATGCCATGGCCGTGTACTCCAGGCCAGGGCCGTGTACTCCATGCCATGGCCTTGTACTCCATGCCAGAGCCATGTACATCATGCCAGGGCCGTGTACACCATGCCAGGGCCGTGAACTCCATGCCAGGGCCGTGTACACCATGCCAGGGCCGTGTACTCCATAATAGGGCCGTGTACTCTATGTCAGGGCCGTGTACTCCATGCCAGGGCCGTGTACACCATGCTAGGGCCGTGTACTCCATGCTAGGGCCGTGTACTCCATGCCAGGGCCGTGTACACCATGCCAGGGCCGTGTACTCCATAATAGGGCCGTGTACTCTATGCCAGGGCCGTGTACACCATGCCAGGGCCGTGTACTCCATAATAGGGCCGTGTACTCTATGCCAGGGCCGTGTACTCCATGCCAGGGCCGTGTACTCAGTGTTTGACCTAGCATGTTTTACATGAAGTTGCTGAAGGATTCTTTATCCAAATTCCTGAATGATATTCAGAAATTTACTGCATATGCCGCTGACGTTACACAATTTATGTATATTTCTGGTGATATACCGTATTTTCCGGCATATAAGGCGCGCCTTTTTTCAACCAATGTATTGGAAAATCAACCTGCGCCTTATATGGTCAAGGTCAGGGTCAAGGGTAGGCTTTGCGTTACGCTTTAGCGTAATCAAGATGGTTATTAACCCCTTGAATATGATTGATTTAGTCTTATGATATTTCTGTCGTGCGTCTTAAATACCGGAAAATACTGTACATGGTATTATATTTAACCCGCTTTTACAGTTTTTCTTCCGCGTGCTGCATTGTTTCTGGTCTGCCCTTCTACAATTCGTATGATCTTGCATTTGTTCAGGTTGAATTCAAGAAGCCACTTGTTTGACCACACCTGTAACGTGTTGAGATATTCCTGAAGTTCATCATTGCCTTCTCCTGCTTTCATTATTCCCATTAGTTTTACATCATCACTAGGAACAGTAGCAGTCCTAGTACTAATCCTTGAGGAACCCCATTTGTTACTCTACCATTCTAATATCTCATCCCTCACTGTCACTCTTTACCTGATGTCATACAAGTATTACCTGACCCATTACAGCACTCTGCCTTTTAACCCTGTTTGTTCCTCTAATTTAGTGACTAATTTGGCGTGATAATGTATCAAATGCATTTCTGTGTGTGGTGGTGTTGATGTGGCGGTATTGATGTGGCGGTGTTGATGTGGTGGTGTTGATGTGGCGGTATTGATGTGGCGGTTTTGATATAGTGGTGTTGATGTGGTAGTACTGATGTGATGGTATTGGTGGTGTTGATGTGGCGGTATTGATGTGGTGGTGTTGATGTGGCGGTATTGATGTGGAGGTTTTGATGTAGTGGTGTTGATGTGGTAGTACTGATGTGGAAAAATAAACACATAAGCAGTATAATGTGATCCTTTATTGACAACGTTTCGCCCACGCAGTGGGCTTTATCGAGTCACAGACAGATCTACCTGGAAAATGAGCAACATGGAGATATATATAGGGTACAGTCAGGTGGAGAATGCTGGGTCAGGTGGAGAAAGCTGCATGTCACAGTCTTAAAAGTAGTGTGATAGTTAAAAACATTGTGTGACTTAAAGGACCTGCAGTGTACCATTCTTGAGTTCTAGGTGGGATAGCGTTGAAGAAGTTTCTTGGCAATAGGTTCAGCTATGTTGTAGAAGCCGTTGTTCTGGTTGAAGTTGTTGGATATACAGATGAGTGATGATTCTAGGATTCTTCGGTATTGCGTGTTGTCTTCTCTGGCGATGAGTCTTGCGTTTCTGTAGTTGATTAAATGGTTGTGTAAATTTCGGTGTTGAACACAGGCATTTCTTGAGTCGTCAGATCTGCCTGCGTACTGGTGTTCTGAAATGCGTGTTTGTAGGTCTCTGGATGTTTCGCCAACGTATAATTTGCTGCAGCCATTGCAAGGATTGTGTATACCCTGCCGTGGATTGAAGCTTTTCCTGTCTGTTACTGGTAATGTCCTTGATGGTGGTGGATGTGGAGGTGGATACTCGGAATGAGGTCTTAGAAAAATGTTGGAAACTTGTTTGGAAATGGAGTTGGTGGGAAGGACTATGTATCTCTTCTCAGCAGTGTCTTCTCTGGGTGTGTTGAAGATGTTTAATGCCCGTCGTCTGCAGTCTCTAATGAAGTGACGAGGATAGTGAAGTTTGGAAAAACTTGTTCAATGAGGAGCATTCTTCTTCAAGGAACTCACTGCTGCAGATTCTGAGTGCGCGCAGGAAAAAGCCTATAATTACACCACGTTTAATTTTGGTGTCGTGGTGAGAGTAGAAGTGGAGAAGATCGTGTTGATTGGTAGGTTTTCGATAGACTTTAAAACGAAGTTCATGGTCAGCTCTGCAGAGAAGAACATCAAGGAAAGGAAGAGTGTTGTCGACTTCTTCTTCTAGTGTAAACTGGATTGATGGCTCAACCTGGTTGAGTTCGTGTTGGAGAGCTTGAACGTTGAAGCGTCTGGGAGTTATGATGAGAATGTCGTCAACATAACGAAGCCAGGTGACAGAAGAGGAATAATAGTGGAAAATCGCTCGGCTTCCAAATGTTCCATATATAGGTTCGCAAGGACGGCACTAAGTGGCGATCCCATGGGTAGTCCAAAAGTTTGCTGAAAGAGTTGGTTTTCGAAAGAGAAACATGTAAAGCCCACACATAGTTCAACAAGGTCGATGAAATCGCTGGCTGGAAGAGGAAGATCAAGCGAGTCGTCAATTTTCCTGCGCAAGAGATCGATAGCTTGTGTAGTAGGTGTGAATGAATGGTTCAGAGAACATAAGAACATAAGAACATAAGAAAGGAGGAACACTGCAGCAGGCCTGTTGGCCCATACTAGGCAGGTCCTTCACAATCCGTCCCACTAACAGAATATTTGCTCAACCCAATTTTCAATGCTACCCAAGAAATAAGCTTTGACAATTCTTCCCACTCATGCGCGAGTCCCACTCAAATCCAACCCCTCTCACTCATGAATTTATCCAACCTAAATTTGAAACTACCCAAGGTCCTAGCTTCAATAACCCTACTAGGCAGACTGTTCCACTCATCAACTACCCTATTTCCAAACCAATACTTTCCTATATCCTTTCTAAATCTAAACTTATCTAACTTGAATCCATTATTGCGGGTTCTCTCTTGGAGAGATATCCTCAAGACCTTATTTATATCCCCTTTGTTAATACCCATTTTCCACTTGTATACCTCGATCATGTCTCCCCTCATTCTACGTCTTACAAGTGAATGTAATTTTAGGGTCTTCAATCTTTCTTCGTAAGGAAGATTTCTAATGCTATGTATTAATTTAGTCATTCTACGCTGAATGTTTTCTAACAATTTATGTCCATTCTGTAATATGGAGACCAGAACTGAGCTGCGTAATCTAGGTGAGGCCTTACTAATGATGTATAAAGCTGTAATATAACCTCTGGACTTCTGTTGCTAACACTTCTTGATATAAATCCCAGTAATCTATTTGCCTTATTACGTACGCTTAGGCATTGCTGTCTTGGTTTAAGGTTGCTGCTTACCATCACCCCCAAGTCCTTCTCGCAATCTGTATGGCTAAGTTCTACGTTATTTAACTTATAAGTGCTTGGGTTATGGACACTCCCGAGCTTCAGAACCTTGCATTTATCTACATTGAACTGCATCTGCCACTTTTCTGACCACGAATTAAGTTTGTCTAAATCTTCCTGAAGTTCTATGACATCTATGTTTGAATCAATTATCCTACCTATCTTCGTGTCGTCGGCGAATTTGCTCATATCACTAGTAATTCCCTCATCAAGGTCATTGATATATATTATAAATAACAATGGGCCTAAGACTGATCCCTGTGGAACACCACTTGTTACAAGTCCCCATTCGGATTTAACCCCATTTATGCACACTCTCTGCTTCCTATTGGTGAGCCATGACTCGATCCATGACAGCACTTTTCCCCCAATGCCATGAGCTGCCACTTTCTTTAACAGTCTCTGGTGTGGTACTCTATCAAAAGCCTTACTAAAGTCTAAATAAACAATATCGAATTCTTTATCGTGATCAACAGCCTCAAAAGCTTTACTGAAGAAGGTTAATAAATTAGATAGGCAGGAACGGCCCTCGTGAATCCATGCTGGGTATCATTAATCAAATTATGGTTATCTAGATGGCTTCTAATAATATCAGCTATAATTGACTCTAGTAATTTGCCTACAATTGAGGTCAGGCTTATTGGGCGGTAGTTTGACGGTAGTGACTTGTCCCCTGCTTTAAAAATAGGAATTACATTAGCCATCTTCCACATATCAGACACTACACCTGTTTGAAGAGATAAATTAAAAATGTTAGATATTGGTTCACAGAGTTCCATTTTGCATTCTTTAAGAACCCTTGCAAAAGCTCATCAGGACCCGGCGATTTATTTTGTTTCAGTCGGTCCAGCTGTTTCATAATCATTTCGCTAGTGACTGTGATATTACATAATTTATCTTCTTCTGGGCCTCTGTAAAAATTAATTACTGGGATATTATTAATGTCTTCCTGTGTGAAAACCGAGAGAAAATAATTATTAAAAATAGAGCACATATCATTCTCCTTGTCAGTAAGATGCCCAAAGTTATTTTTAAGGGGACCTATCTTATCCCTAACTTTTGTTCTATAAACCTGGAAAAAACTTTTGGGTTAGTTTTTGAATCCTAGCAACTTTAATTTCATAGTCCCGTTTAGCTTTTCTTATTCCCTTTTTAACGTCCCTCTTAATGTCAGTATACTGATTTATAAGATGACCCTCACCTCTTTTTATGCGCCTATAAATTCCTTTCTTCTGCCCTAAAAGATATTTGAGCCTATTATTCATCCATTTTGGGTCATTTCTACTTGATCTAATTTCTTTATACGGGACGAGTTGGTAAATTAGACACATATGCAACACTTGGGTATCTTTATTGAGGAAACGTTTCGCCACACAGTGGCTTCATCAGTCCATACAAGGAGAATCGTGAAGAACAGGAGGTGTGAGGTTGTCAGGCCCTCAATCTTGAGACGATGTTGTCAGTCCATCAATCTTGAATAGAATAACAGCATATGAGCAGAGGGAGCTTATATACTGTAGACAGGATTGATGGACTGACAACATCGTCTCAAGTGAGGCCACAACCTCACACTCTCCTGTTCTTCACGATTCTCCTGTATGGACTGATGAAGCCACGTGTGGCAACGTTTCTCAATAAAGATACCCAAGTGTTGCATATGTTCTAATTTACCAACTCGTCGGTTCTCTGAACCATTCATTCACATCCTGTCTGACACTGCAACATCTTGGTATCTTAATACAGGGATTTCTTCGCTTGCCTATTCCTTGGGCACGACCTACTTCCACATTGAACAAATGTGACACCTCCTACAACTGCTGCACCTCTCCTGTCTACAGTATATAAGCTCCCTCTGCTCATATGCTGTTATTCTATTCAAGATTGATGGACTGACAACATCGTCTCAAGATTGAGGGCCTGACAACCTCACACTCCTCCTGTTCTTCACGTCTATAGTAGGCAAATTATTAGAACATAAGAACATAAGAACATAAGAAAGGAGGAACACTGCAGCAGGCCTGTTGGCCCATACTAGGCAAGTCCTTCACAATCCGTCCCACTAACAGAATATTTGCTCAACCCAATTTTCAATGCTACCCAAGAAATAAGCTTTGACAATTCTACCCACTCATGCGCGAATCCCACTCAAATCCAACCCCTCTCACTCATGAATTTATCCAACCTAAATTTGAAACTACCCAAGGTCCTAGCTTCAATAACCCTACTAGGCAGACTGTTCCACTCATCAACTACCCTATTTCCAAACCAATACTTTCCTATATCCTTTCTAAATCTAAACTTATCTAACTTGAATCCATTATTGCGGGTTCTCTCTTGGAGAGATATCCTCAAGACCTTATTTATATCCCCTTTGTTAATACCCATTTTCCACTTGTATACCTCGATCATGTCTCCCCTCATTCTACGTCTTACAAGTGAATGTAATTTTAGGGTCTTCAATCTTTCTTCGTAAGGAAGATTTCTAATGCTATGTATTAATTTAGTCATTCTACGCTGAATGTTTTCTAACGAATTTATGTCCATTCTGTAATATGGAGACCAGAACTGAGCTGCGTAATCTAGGTGAGGCCTTACTAATGATGTATAAAGCTGTAATATAACCTCTGGACTTCTGTTGCTAACACTTCTTGATATAAATCCCAGTAATCTATTTGCCTTATTACGTACGCTTAGGCATTGCTGTCTTGGTTTAAGGTTGCTGCTTACCATCACCCCCAAGTCCTTCTCGCAATCTGTATGGCTAAGTTCTACGTTATTTAACTTATAAGTGCTTGGGTTATGGACACTCCCGAGCTTCAGAACCTTGCATTTATCTACATTGAACTGCATCTGCCACTTTTCTGACCACGAATTAAGTTTGTCTAAATCTTCCTGAAGTTCTATGACATCTATGTTTGAATCAATTATCCTACCTATCTTCGTGTCGTCGGCGAATTTGCTCATATCACTAGTAATTCCCTCATCAAGGTCATTGATATATATTATAAATAACAATGGGCCTAAGACTGATCCTGTGGAACACCACTTGTTACAAGTCCCCATTCGGATTTAACCCCATTTATGCACACTCTCTGCTTCCTATTGGTGAGCCATGACTCGATCCATGACAGCACTTTTCCCCCAATGCCATGAGCTGCCACTTTCTTTAACAGTCTCTGGTGGGTACTCTATCAAAAGCCTTACTAAAGTCTAAATAAACAATATCGAATTCTTTATCGTGATCAACAGCCTCAAAGCTTTACTGAAGAAGGTTAATAAATTAGATAGGCAGGAACGGCCCCTCGTGAATCCATGCTGGGTATCATTAATCAAATTATGGTTATCTAGATGGCTTCTAATAATATCAGCTATAATTGACTCTAGTAATTTGCCTACAATTGAGGTCAGGCTTATTGGGCGGTAGTTTGACGGTAGTGACTTGTCCCCTGCTTTAAAAATAGGAATTACATTAGCCATCTTCCACATATCAGACACTACACCTGTTTGAAGAGATAAATTAAAAATGTTAGATATTGGTTCACAGAGTTCCATTTTGCATTCTTAAGAACCCTTGCAAAAAGCTCATCAGGACCCGGCGATTTATTTTGTTTCAGTCGGTCCAGCTGTTTCATAATCATTTCGCTAGTGACTGTGATATTACATAATTTATCTTCTTCTGGGCCTCTGTAAAAATTAATTACTGGGATATTATTAATGTCTTCCTGTGTGAAAACCGAGAAAATAATTATTAAAATGAGCACATATCATTCTCCTTGTCAGTAAGATGCCCAAAGTTATTTTTAAGGGGACCTATCTTATCCCTAACTTTTGTTCTATAAACCTGGAAAAAACTTTTGGGTTAGTTTTTGAATCCCTAGCAACTTTAATTTCATAGTCCCGTTTAGATTTTCTTATTCCCTTTTAACGTCCCTCTTAATGCCCAGTATACTGATTTAAAAGATGACCCTCACCTTTTTTGGCGCCTATAAATTCCTTTCTGCCCTAAAGATATTTGACCCTATCTATCCATTTGGGTCATTTCTACTTGATCTAATTTCTTTATACGGGATAAATGTTCTTTGGGAAAGCCTGTATAGTGTTAAGAAAACTGTCATATGATACCTCTCTTCTTCACCCCAGTCCACAGTTGATAAGTGTTCTCTAAGTCCATTATAATCTGCTAAGCGAAAATCTGGGACCATTACTGAATTACCCCTACTATCATACATCCATTCAATGCTAAAGGTAATTGACTTGTGGTCGCTTGAGCCGAGTTCCTCTGTAATTTCTAAATTATTAACAAGGGTTTCCTTGCTTGCCAGAACCAAGTCAAGTAGGTTTTTTCCCCTTGTAGGTTCTGTTACAAACTTCTTCAAAAGCAATCATGAACTACTTCTAAAAAGTCGTTAGATTCTAAATTCCCTGTCATGAAATTCCAATCAATCTGACTAAAGTTAAAGTCCCTAGAATTACTACGTTATCGTGTCTTGTGGCCTTAACAATTTCCTCCCAAAGTAGTCTCCCTTGTTCAATTATAGCTGATATTATCAGAAGTCACCTTGAAGAACATATTTGATTAATGAATCTCAGCATGGGTTTACGAGAGGTCGTTTCCTCCCTGACAAATTACTGACGTTTTCAATAAAACATTTGAGGCAGTAGACAGTGATAAAGAATATGATATAGTTTACTTGGATTTCAGAAAGGCCTTCGATAGAGTACCTCACAAGAGACTCTTAAGAAAGGTGGCAGCTCATGGTATAGGGGTAAAGTTCTAGCATGGATAGAGGCATGGCTTACCAATAGAAAGCAGAGTTTCCATTAATGGGGTCAAATCTGAATGGGGATTTGTCACTAGTGGCGTTCCACAAGGATCAGTTTTGGGCCCATTGTTGTTCATAATTTACATTAATGACCTTGATGAAGGAATTGCAAGTGACATGAGTAAATTTGCTGATGATACAAAAATAGGCCGTATAATTCATTCTGAGGGGGATAACAGTGAACTCCAGGAGGATTTGGATAAATTAATGTCTTGGTCTGAAAAGTGGCAGATGAAGTTCAATTGGACAAGTGTAAGGTGCTTGTCGTTGGTAATGAAAATATCCCTCAATTTTATAAACTAGGTGAAGTTGAGCTTGATCATACAGAATGTGAAAAAGACTTGGGTCATGGTAAGCAGAAATCTAAAGCCAAGACAACAGTGCCTAAGTGTGCGAATAAGGCTAACAGATTACTAGGATTTATTTCAGAAGTATAAGAACAGAAGTCCAAAAGTTATTTTACAGCTCTATACATCACTAGTGAGACCTCATTTGACATTTGACAGGGTGGGAACCCTGTCATATGTGGTATTTTGCCAAGGAGAGGAGTTGGAAATGAATGGCTGTCCAGGGCAATGTGGTGTCAATTGCTGGCTGGACAAATACTGTAAGGAAAATTCAGTAACATTCATTGACAACTGGGACCTCTTCTATGGCAGAAATGACATGTATGCCAGGGATGGGGTTCACTTATCCAGGTCTGGGGTGGGGGCACTGGCAACTGCAGTGGAGGGAGCTGTTAGGGCTTTAAACTAGAAATAGTTAGTGGTATGGGTTTTGGGGAAAACAGAGAAGTCCCAGTGTAGTAATATTATAAGTTGTAGGAGAACTAGTAATAGGCAGAATAAGGTGGATAGTGGAAAGCTAGTGACACTAGATGACAAGGACAGTAATAGGTATAGTGGAAAAACAGAGATGAGCAGGAAGGGTAAAGAGAAAGGAGGGTCTCTAAATATATATTACACCAATAGTCGTAGTGCTAGGAATAAGATGGACGAGTTGAGATTAGTTGCAAGTACGGGTAATATTGATGTTTTGCAATAACTGAGACATGGTTTAATATGAAAAATCGGGACTTGCCTGCCGAATGTCACATTCAGGGTTTTAAATTGTTCCAAGTAGACAGAAGTATCGGGAAAGGGGTGGGGTGGCACTCTATGTCCGTGATCATTTAAATTGTTGCATAAAAACGGGTATAAAGTCTGAATTAACACATACAGAGTCTGTCTGGATAGAATTTTCAGAGGGTGTGAAAAATTGATTTTAGGCGTGATTTACCGTCCTCCAAACTTAGATAGGGAACAAGGGAGACTACTTTGGGAGGAAATTGTTAAGGCCACAAGACACGATAACGTAGTAATTCTAGGGGACTTTAACTTTAGTCAGATTGATTGGAATTTCATGACAGGGAATTTAGAATCTAACGACTTTTTAGAAGTAGTTCAGGATTGCTTTTGAAGCAGTTTGTAACAGAACCTACGAAGGGAAATAACCTACTTGACTTGGTTCTGGCAAGCAAGGAAACCCTTGTTAATAATTTAGAAATTACAGAGGAACTCGGCTCAAGCGACCACAAGTCAATTACCTTTAGCATTGAATGGATGTATGATAGTAGGGATAATTCAGTAATGGTCCCAGATTTTCGCTTAGCAGATTATAATGGACTTAGAGAACACTTATCAACTGTGTACTGGGGTGAAGAAGAGGTATCAATATGACAGTTTTCTTAACACTATACAGGCTGCCCAAAGAACATTTATCCCGTATAAAGAAATTAGATCAAGTAGAAATGACCCAAAATGGATGAATAATAGGCTCAAATATCTTTTAGGGCAGAAGAAAGGAATTTATAGGCGCATAAAAAGAGGTGAGGGTCATCTTATAAATCAGTATACTGACATTAAGAGGGACGTTAAAAAAGGGGAAAAAGAAAAGCTAAACGGGACTATGAAATTAAAGTTGCTAGGGATTCAAAAACTAACCCAAAAAGTTTTCCAGGTTTATAGAACAAAAGTTAGGGATAAGATAGGTCCCCTTAAAAATAACTTTGGGCATCTTACTGACAAGGAGAATGATATGTGCTCTATTTTTAATAATTATTTTCTCTCGGTTTTCACACAGGAAGACATTAATAATATCCCAGTAATTAATTTTTACAGAGGCCCAGAAGAAGATAAATTATGTAATATCACAGTCACCCCCGAAAAAAAAATTTTGGGAAAAAGCTGGACCCACTGAAACAAAATAA